>JAJONR010004892.1:0-81346 GCA_029582245.1 Solanum etuberosum | reverse complement strand
AGCCCTCAAGACCTCAAATAATTTACATGATTTTATATTAATTTTTTAATATATAAATTAATTGGTCAAATCATATTAAATTTATTTATATATATATTAGTATATTCGGTATTGTTTTCATATGAGAACCTTAAAAAACATTTGTGGTGCCCATCATTTTTTTTACAGTGTACTCATCATTTTTAAATTCTGGATTCGTCTCTAATTATTACCTGATAGCGTAGAATAATGGTGCACTGATAATGTATAAAAATTTTTCTCATTGTAATATTAATATAGTAGTACTTGCCACAAATTCAATAATTTCTCCTACTTAGTAAAGAAATAACAATTGGTCCAAAAATAAACTAGTATAATTTATATAATATCAACCAGTATTGCAACGATAAGCACTTGGATACAAAGGCCGACGTTGTGGGGTCTCCATATCAAATTATAAATTTATGTATAAGAAATATTAAGTTGATAATATTTAAAATTAACAAATTTGATGTTAAAAATTTAAAGATTGAATTTATAAAATTTAAATTTGTATTAGCATCTACTTGATATATTGTCATTTAAGTCATAAAAGTTGCAACAAGTTGAACATTAGAAGCTATAAATAAAAGTAAAGGATAAAAAAATCCTCAAGCTATTATAGAAATTTCGGGAAGCACACGTTGACGGAGACGTATGTGCTATTCCCCTTTCTTATATGTAATTCATACTTAAGCTTTCACAATTCAAAAGGAAGTAAGTATCTTGTTAGCCCCCAAAAATATTCATTTTAGAAAGGTAAAGTGTTTGATTATGATTTTAGAAAAAAAAAGTATTTTTGGATGATAACATAAACTGTTTTTTTTATAAGCTAAAAAGGTATGTAACTTTTTACAAAAGTATTTTTAAAACCTTAGTCAAGCCAAACGGCTACTTTAATATTGATAAAAGTATTTTTAAAATTAATTAATCAAATATAAATTATTACTCTATGTTGGTGCCTTTACATTTTAATATTATAAATGTAATATTAAGTGACAATATGTTACGATCCTCTCATAATGTGTAGCATTTGGTTTGTTATGTTGATGGCATATAATGCCTTCTTTATTTTCTTATTTTCATTAGTTAGTAGTAGAATGTGACCATTAATATTTTGTAACTCATGCAATCTCTTGGTCATTCATTTATTTATATTATTATTCACATTATTTCTATTTAATACAAGAAAGAATTTCTCACCTATAAATAATGATATTTCGTTCTTTGAGAAATGAGAAGGAAATCTAAAAAAAGATGAGAAATGTGAAAATATTGTAGCACTAATTTTTTATGATTATGCATTTTATATTAGAAACTTCTTTAATTTTTCTTCTCCACTTCAGGTAATTCCCCACCATATTGTATAAATTATTATACCAACTTCACTACTTCGACTTTTTCTCATTAATTACCAAAAAGTAAAAGGTCATTGATTAGTTCAACTGAGTGACTGATTACTGCTGCAATCTGCTACTTGTGCAGGCTAAATTAGCTAATTGTGTTTTAACGTCGCACACTACCTCAAAACCATTTTTAGCGGTACTTAATTAATGATAATAGGTTATATATTTTTAGCTTGACTAAATAGCACTTTCTATAAAATTTATAGCGACATTAAATTCAACGACAATTAATTAATGCCGGTTAAAAAAAATCTTTAGCACTCTTTATTCATATGTATATTTATTACCTTTAAAAGCTGATTTTGCTCTAATGAGAACGCACATTCAATAACTTGGCATAATTCTTTGGGTACTACTATGCAGTGGAAGTTATTTTTTTTCTTCCATTATTCGGTCTTTCTAATTTAAATTTACGTTGCATAAGACCTATTTAAGAGAAAACACTTCTTAATCGGATTCTTTTTCATACTTAAACTTAAACGTACAACCATTATTAGTCTATGCAAAGTAAGTTAATTAAGTGGAAAATTAACTTTATTCAAAATTGCCATGCTAAGTGGGGAATGCCCAATTTTTTTAAAATTTAAATTTATTTCACCTAAAAACATAAGATAGAAGTCATTTTATCTGACTATGCCGGATTTTTGACACAATAAGGTGAAGACAGGTTAAATACCATTTATTTCCTACTCAAAACGATGAAGGTTAAAGTTTTCCATCCGCTTCAAAAATGTTATCGTATTTGCATTAAATCTTTAAAAAGTGCATTATTTTTAAGGAATCAATACACATTCGATGACATATATAAAGAATCTGAGCAACATAGGCCATTTACCGACAAAAATCAATATTTTGATGAGTATTTTCCTTTCTATCAAGCACACCTTTAAGGACAGAAACCCAAATACGGGTTCAACTACGATTAAATAATTTTTGTTTAAACAATATATATTTATGTTACAAAATTCACTAAATATCTATATATTAAATTTAAAATCCAAATATTAACACTTGAATAAGTTGATCGTGTTTTAAAATTCAAAACTCATAAAATTGAAATTCTCACTCCAACACTCCCGGAGTCGCTTCATTGTCTCTTCCTTTCTTTTTCTAATTCATCTTCAAAATCATCCCTATTTGTGTTTTAATTTTCTATTTTGACTTAGCTATGGTTACTAGAAGCACAATCCATTATTTTTTCCTAGTCTATGGGGTTTGGCAACTAACATATCATATATTTTCTCTTTCCAACCATTAATTTCTATATAAATAAAATAACCACCCCACATAAAATCCTCCAAAACACAACAAAAAAACAAGAAAACTAATTGAGCCATATCCAAAAATGTTGCTAGCAATAACATTATTGTGTGTACTTGGTTTATTTTTTCATCTTTACAATTCACTTATAACAAAGCCAAGAAAGCTCCAATTAGCTCTTAAAAAGCAGGGAATAGTTGGGCCACAACCAAAATTTCTTCTTGGAAACATCTTGGAGATGAAAAAATCATGTGAGGCTGCTAAAAAAATTATCTCAAATGGAGATGTAGTGGACTCACATAACTGTGGAGCAACTATCCTTCCATTCTTTGATCAATGGAAGAGACAATATGGTATGTTTAAAATTTTGTTATTTATTGAACTTATGTCTAACTTTGCCTCCTCTTGAGGTTTGAGTAAGGTCTGCGTACACCTCACCCTAGCTCCTCAGACTTCATTTTGTGTGTCTAACTTCTGTTTATGGTCATACTATATTGAGTTATGTGACTATCTCATTTAAAAGCTTTACATATTTAACAGGTGAAGTATTCATGTTTTCTCTTGGGAACACACAAATTGTACATGTGACACAACCAGAAATGGTAAGAGAGATCACTACTTGCACATCATTGGATTTGGGAAAGCCAACATATCAAGCAAAAGAGAGAGGCTCTTTGTTAGGCAATGGGATCCTAACTTCAAATGGACCTTTTTGGGCACATCAAAGAAAAATTCTTGCTCCTGAGTTGTATATGGAAAAAGTTAAGGTAAAAATTTGGAGTTTATGGGTTCTCGATTTTTAAAAATGCACTTCTCTAGATTCTAGATTAATTATTTATACATATCAAGTGAATCTTTTACCACAAAGATACATGATCTGACTCAAAGCTAGCTATCTGAATTTTCCTGAACTTGTAAGACCAAATGTAGCTCCGCCCCTATCGGCTATCTCAAGTTCTATAAATTGTTTTAAGTGTTTAAACTATATACACTAGCATAAGATACTTTTATAGTATACGTGTTATTTAACATGCTATAACAGATGATTCTGATATTTGTGCCTTTCATGTAGGGTATGATAAATTTAGTGCAGGATTCTGCATTAACATTGTTGAGTTCATGGAATAATGAAATTGAAGCTCAAGGTGGGATTGCTGACATTAAAATTGATCCAGACATGAGAAGATTCTCAGGAGATGTAATTTCTAAAGCATGTTTTGGAAGCAATTTTTCAAAAGGAGAAGAAATCTTCTATAAGCTTAGATCCCTCCAAGAGACTTCTTCCAAAAGGGTCCTGTCTACCGGAATCCCCGGCATCGGGTACAATATCCTGGAAAATGTGAAATTATTTTATCCCGCGTTTAGTTTACAATTTTGACTATGGTATAAGCAATCTAGAGAGATTATAACTCTATGTGCGATGAGAATCACACGATAAACGTACTAGAAATGACACATTTACATGCCCTTATCAAAAGCAGAGAGATGTTCTTCCAAAGTCTTTTAAGAAACTCTTGGTTAAAATTGAAAATAAAAGTATATTTCTTGGGGAGGGGGAAGGGGAAATGGGGAGAGGAATACAATGTGAAGAATCGAACCCTCACCAACAAGGTGAGAGTTCAGGTAGCCAACCAACTAAACTCCCCAAAATATATTTAATGCTTGTTTTGTATTATAACCCGAAAATCCCATTTTAGTCTGATGACATCAAATCTATATCTAGTTATTACTTCAAAGCAAAATAGATAAACATGCTATTTAACTTGGCCTCAGCTGAGGCAATTCGTGTGAGACACACTCAAACTGATTTGCATTATGCCACGTATAGAACGTGTGTGTCTACTTGTTCAAAATCCATAAACTAAATATCTCGACCCAATTATTATTTTTTTGTTGTTGGATGGAACAGATATATTCCTAGCAAGAACAACAGGGAGACATGGGCCTTAGAGAAGGAAATCAAAGCATTGATCTTGAAAATAGTGAAGGAAAAACAAAGATCAGAAGCAGCTTCAAGTGATCAAAAAGATTTACTGCAAATGGTTCTTGAAGGAGCTACAATAAACATGAATACTCAAAATGCAATTGATAATTTCATAGTTGATAACTGCAAAAACATTTACTTGGCTGGTTATGAGACTACTGCTGTTGTTGCAACATGGTGCCTCATGCTTTTGGCTGCAAATCCAATTTGGCAACAACGTGTTCGTGATGAAGTTGTACAAATTTGTAAGAGTCAAATTCCCGATGCTGACATGATTCGACAGATGAAACAGGTACGAGTTCATTTCACATATGATCATCCGAAAAAATTCATTAAGCTAACAAAAATTAGTACTATGATGTCTTGATTTGCAGTTAACAATGGTGATTAACGAATCATTGCGTCTTTATCCACCAGTAGCAGTGATATCAAGAGAAGCATTAAAAGAAATGAAGTTTGGAGAAATTAATGTTCCTAAAGGTGTTAATCTTTGGACAATTGTGACAACATTACACACTGATCCAAAAATATGGGGAAATGATTCATACAAGTTTAATCCACAAAGATTTGCAAATGGAATTAGAGGTGCATGTGAATTTCCACATGTGTATATGCCTTTTGGGGTTGGACCAAGGGTGTGTTTGGGACAAAATTTGGCTATTGTGGAACTTAAAATACTCATTTCTTTAATTTTGACCAAATTTTGTTTATCAATTTCACCAAAGTATGTTCATTCTCCAGCTCTAAATTTGGTCATTGAGCCTGGACATGGTGTTTATCTATCATTGAGGAAGTTGTGATCAAATGGATAGTTGATCTTCGATATTGCTACCTTTCAAATTTATTTTTGTTCATGTAATGAGCACACAACGGTAGGTCATCAACTATATATATATATATAGAAAAGAAAAGAAAAACTTATGTATACAATATAGTTTTATGTCGAAAAGAGTTCAGATGAATCTCTTCTGCCCCTCTAGCCCGCCCGTGATAATGGGGTAATGTAACTATAACTTTTGATACAAAAAACAAAAAAAAAGAATATTGAGTTTTAGTCTTATGTATACGCTCTCCATATTTTTTAGGTGTTCACAATAAATAGATGCAAGTCGCAAATCACAATATTCATTTTATCGCAGCATTACTAAGGGGGACGTTTACGAAATTATCCCACAAGTGTATCACATGCATTTGGATATTAACTTCTACCACATAATCATGCGTTTGATTCAGTAATCTACATTTTTACATGATTTTATTCGTAATTGAACAAACGTAAATCTTAAATAATTTCACCATTTCTGTCCAAAAAAAAAGGTGTACCGTTAGGTCACCCAAAAGATATATATCTACATATATAAGAATACTGTGAGATTTGTAATCTTAAAAATAAGACATATTTTATATCCTTGGATGACCTGACCGTGTAAAAGATTATATAGTATATATATTTTTCAGTATATAATATAAATCCTGGAATTATGCGGAAAAAATGGGTAACATATGGTTATGGTGCAATTTTGGTCACCCCTTTGGCTCTCAGTTCGTTGGACTCTTTGAATAATTCAGTAACAGTCTTAAAACAAGAAGAGTTGAATAGCTCTATGAGTCACTTCTTCAAACACAACAAACAAGAAGCTAGACATATCAGAGAAAATCGAGCACATTCCGTACCCAATTCTTACTAATTAGATCTTGTACACGTTTATCTTTTAGGTGATCTGACAGTATATCTATAAGTCAATTGAACTTGTTCTTTTTTTTTTGTTGTTGATTTGTTTATTTGATGAATTTGATATTTGCAGGGGAATTGATCAAAATGTTCAATCCTGTGGAGGAAATTGTTGGTGAATCTACACTGGAGAATAAGCAAAAAGCCTTAAATCACAATGATTCTTCTTCATCATCAACAACAGATGATGATTTTAGACGTCCAATCGATAAGAAGAAGTGTTACCTCTTCGATCGTCACAAACCTATCCACTCTACCTTAGGTGGTGGCAAATGTATGTTTTTCTCAAATTCTTCATGTCCATTTTTTGAGTTTTTGATTTAAAAATGGTCTCTTGAATGTATATGATCTCTTACGTTTGTGAAAAAATTGAGCACTTTTTGTCCAACTGACGAACATCTAGACATACTAATGATCAAAAGTGGTCTCGATTGATCATTGATGTGCAAAGAGTTACAGTTCTGAGTTAGACGAACCTGATAGAGATCTTCTTCCTCAATTTGCACTGATCATAGTGGGAACAGAGAAGTTCAAACAAAGAGAATCACTGAAAAAAAAACAAGGTCTATCAGGAACGAAAATAAAGCCTCATGGGGAGGAAAACAAAAATGGGAATGTGGAAGACGTATGATATTTCCGTAAATTTAAGATGATTCATTTGTAAGTTGGACTAAAAGTGCTTGAGTTTTTGACAAACTTAAAGGGTCATAAGTGCTCTGAGTACTATAAAAAGGACGAAACTCAACTGAAATTTGCGTTAAAAACTCTACACTATTGATCATTCTTGAGGTAACTGATGATTATTGGTTTGTTCTGAAAATGAATGGATCAGTGGCTGATATTTTACTATGGAGGAAGAAGAAGATTTCAGGAGGACTGCTTGCTGGTGCCACTGTCATATGGTTTCTCTTTGTATGTAGTGGTTATCATTTGCTCACTTTGATTTGCCATTCTCTCATAGTCTCATTGGCCATCTTGTTCTTTTGGTCCAATCTCTCCCTCTTTGTCAACAAGTGAGTTCACTTCCTTTCCCTTGGCCAATGTTTTCGTTGTGAAGTTTTTTTTAGTTTTCCATCTGGTATCTGATACCTGCATTAGAGGAAGCCCCACATATGGGCGGGGGTAAGTGCTCACTAACAAAGGCGACTCCATACCTGACTCAAACCTGAGACCTCGGGTTATGGGTGAAGGAGTTAAATGTTGGTATTTATGAGTTGGTTCCAACCATCTAACTCTCCTCCTGATCTGCATTCATGTTTTTGCTAGTTGTGCCTCTTGCTCGAGCATTGTACTAAATTGATCATCTTTTTTGAGATAAGGGTAACTTTTGTACTAAATTGATCATCTTGTATTCTCTGGCAGGAGTTTTGTAGAGTTACCAAAGATTGAATTGCCAGAAGAGTTATGGATGCGATTGGTCCTCTTACTGAGGGATCAATACACCTGTGCATCTGGTATCTTTCGGGAAGTAGCATCCGGAAATGATTTGAAGAAGTTTCTATATGTAAAATTTCCCACACCTTGAACTTTGTTATTACTAGTGAAGTCCATTTCAACTGCAACAAGTTCATGTGATTAAATACTCATCTGCAGGCAATTTTTAGCTTGTGGATTGTTTCCATTGTTGGCAGATGGTTCAGTTTTCTGACCCTTGTATACCTCAGTAAGTTCTCTATACACTTCCATTTTGTTTCTGTTGGCTGCACAAGCCTAATTTATGAAATTTGCTCACTGGTATGTGGAAATTCAGTAGTTTGGTTGATGTGTGACCTGTTTTCCGTGTTCTTAGTGATTTACCAAGATAACCAAAATTTTCATTTTTTGGACAGTAACTGTCATGCTGTTGACAGTACCATTTTTCTATGAGAAGTATGGAGATCAAGTAGATACCTATGGAGAAATGGCTATAAAAGAACTCAGGAAACAGTATAGTCAAGTGGATGAGAAGGTTCTTCAAAAATTACCAATTCCTTTCATAAAAGACAGTAAGCAGGAATGATGCAACTCTTCTCTCAGACAGATATTGCTTCACTTCAACAGTAGATGCAGCCTTCTACTTATTTTTGTTTCATAAGCAGTACTAAACGTTACAACACTCGGTTTCATCCTGCAATATTGGCTAATTTATCCAATCTTGCTGAGACGGGTTGCTTTAGTGGCTTTCCCCCATCCTAATCTCCGTTCATGCATTTATTGGTTGATGTAGAAAAATTGTTACACTATCATGTTCTGGCAATTTCCATCAAAATAACCATGTTTGATATAATATGGAGTGGTCAAAAACTAAATGCTTGAAACAGATCAAAGGTGACCCAACCAAATAAACAGAGTAGTATTGCAAATTAAAATTGAACGGCATACAGGAAATTGGGATGGAATAATTGGTGAACCAACAAAATCTCTTAGATCACATCAGAATTCAGAACCAACAAAAAAGAACCTGGCAAATGAATATTCAGTTGCTAAACAAGCTCGATGTATGCCATCGGTGCATTGTCCCCTCGCCTTGGTAGAGTTCTTATTATTCTAGTGTATCCTCCATTCCTCTCTCCATATCTTTCAGGGACTTCAGCAAACAATGCATGCACTATCTGCTTCTCATAGATGAACCCAAGAGCTTGCCTCCTCTTATGAAGAGAGCCATCCTTCGCCATTGTGACCATTTTGTCAACATATTTTCTAACCGCCCTGGCCCTCGCTTTAGTGGTCTTTATACGCCCATGCTTGAGGAGCTGGGTTGTGAGACCTCTCAGAAGTGCCCGACGCTGATCAGGAGGTCTGTTCAGTTTGGGCACCTTCCTGCCATGTCTCATGGCAAAAACTCGGCCACCATTATCAATAATGGTGAATGAGTGCTCAAAACTTTTTGAGTCTGCAATATAAATTCAAGTATACTTATGGTAGAGCAATATAATTTCACACACAAATTTGATCATTGAGTAATGAGAACTCAAAATTATAGGCAAATTTGATCAAAGATAATAAAAAAACAAATTTGGTATGAAACAACACTATAAGGAGAGTCACAAATCAAGAGCTCAATCATATGTTGAAGGCTGACAGGGAAAGATGTTCACAGACTAAAAGTAGAACATTTTCACACAAACTAAAGTACTGATACAAGAGGCTGGTTATGAAGAGGAAACACCATAATCTGGTTCGGTTCCATCTTAAGACAAGTTTCACGATCTCACACAACCCAAAATTCACAATAACATCCGTGTCATTGGGCCATACACGTCATACATGGTGGTTCCATATTTGCATTATATTGTTCTTGACACCAAGTAAAATAGGAGTAACTTTATTTTGTCTATTTCGATAAGAAAAAATGATTGTACTTCTCCAGTTAAAATTTCCAAAACAGCCCCCTTTCCGGTACCTTACTTAACTCTAGCAGTAGAAATGCAATACCAGCCGAACTATGTATAGGAGCTAATCAAGAATTCTCTATTATACGGTGATAGCAACCTCTATACATAGGATTTCCACAACTCCCCACCAAGGGTAGAGCTACAAGCCTGTTTACGTGTTTAGCAGAGCCAGTAGGGTTAGCCCAGACCCTGTATTTGTGCTAGTAAAAACAGTAGTCCAGTGCACTAAGCTCCCGTTATGTGCGGGGTCCAAGGAATGACCGAACCCCAAGGGTCTGCCGTACGCAGTCTTGCCCTGCATTTCTGCAAGAGGCTGATTCCACAGCTTGAACCCATGACTTCCTCACATGACAACAACTTTACCAGTTAAGTCAAGGCTCCCCTTCCTATATGTACTTGTATTTGTGTTTTAAAATCCAGTTAAGAGTTCATATGATATAAAAAAAAAAGCTGTCTTTTCTAGAATCTAGAACCCATAAACTGAAAATCCTAGCTCCGCCTAGCTTCCCACCCCTATACACCACAATTAACAAGAAAGGGGCTTATAAGAAAAGGAAATTATAAGAAAAGGAAAGTTGGGTTTCCTTACACTAAAAGATGCAAACTTTTGTTCATCCAAATTCCATAGGGAGACCACATACAGACAATGCAACATCAATGAAATTACTTATATTAAGTAACACCCATTGGAGTGTTGTTGTAATCAGAAATTTTTTACCTTGGGAAGAAAGGGACAAAAGTGGATGCAGGGGAGCAAGACCCACGAAGGACTGAATAATTGTTGAACTAGACTTGGGTTTGCAAATCCTGAGACGAGAAGGGGAAGACCCAGAAGAGAATCTAAGTGATGAGTTTGAAATTGGTTGAACTGAAGGGAGAGCCGATTTCAAGCAAGACATGCTCCAAGTTGCAGAAGCCATATCTTCCTAGTTTTATTTTTTGCTTCTCTGGTTAATGGTTATGTTCCGAATGAGCTGTGGGTTTATCTGAATGGATAAGTGAACTTTTAGTACCCCAATTCTACTCTATATTTTTCCTCCGCCCCTCTAACTTTTGCTTCTGTCATTTTTGACTTGCTTAATTTTTTCTTTTTAAGTATAACCGGTTATAGTTTTTTCATCTACAACAATAGAGGAGGTAGAGAGGCTGTTTCCGATAGACCCTCTCCTCAGCTATAAGGAATTTTTTCATCTATCACTATACTATTTTTACCCTGTTTTCTTCGACCTTCCTTTTCGACTTGAAAAATATATGCGAGTTAAAATGTGTGTAGTAGTTATTCTTATGTGTTACCGGTTAAAAGTGTGTTAACAAAGAGGCTGAGATTACAAAATGTTATATGAAGTATGAAGATCAAGTAGATAACTAAGGAGAAATGGCCATAAAAGAGCTAAGGAGACAATACAGTCAAGATTTCACGTATTTGTCGGTTGAGTTTCACTTATGTACACTGTGTAAAATAATTGTTGCACTATCATGTTCAATTGCAGCAATTTCCATGAAAACAACTATATTTGATACAATATGCAGAGGTCAACAACTTAATGCTTGAAACATATCAAAGGTGACCAACCAAATAAACAGTAACTTCAAATTAAAATTGAATGGAATAATTGGTGGAACTAACAAAATCTCTTAGTTCTCATCAGAATTAAGAACCAACCAAAAACATCCTTCGAAATGAATATTCAGTTGCTAGACAAGCTCGATGTATGCCATTGGTGCATTGTCCCCTCGCCTAGGTAGAGTTCTTATTATCCTAGTGTATCCTCCGTTTCTCTCCCCATATCTTTCCGGGACTTCAGCAAACAATGCATGCACTATTTGCTTCTCGTAGATGAATCCAAGAGCTTGCCTTCTCTTGTGAAGAGAGCCATCCTTTGCCATCGTTACCATTTTGTCAACATATTTTCTAACCGCCCTGGCCCTTGCTTTAGTGGTCTTTATACGCCCATGCTTGAGGAGCTGAGTTGTCAGACCTCTCAGAAGTGCCCGACGCTGGTCAGGAGGTCTATTCAGTTTGGGCACCTTCCTGCCATGCCTCATTGCAAAAACCCGGCCACCATTATCAATAATGGTGAATGAGTGCTCAAAACTTGTTGAATCTGCAATACAAATTAAAGGTGTAATGATGGTAGAGCAGCACAACTTAACATGCACAAGCTGCATTAGTAAAATAAACTTCTTTTTATAAAGGCAAGAGTAAAATTGACTAAATAAGTAAGCCTCAACGTTCAAGAGTACAACAGATATCTCCCTAGGAATTCACATTTCTGAGACAGTTTCAAATCTCTGACATCAACATCTTCAACATGATGTCTCAACATCATCGGCTAATCAGTTCGCTCAAGCCTCCTTCTTCTGTTAATGTTACAATTATCACGAGATCTGATATTTAGATAACTAGTGTCTAGTAGCGTGTTTGTAGTGATACAACATCCATACATCAGACTCTATGTAAGTTTGTACCCGTGTTACACTACCTAGTACACAAATATTATGCATGTTTTATTCTTGACAACCCAATAGAAACATTGTGACTTCTCCAGTTAGACACCCCCTTTCCTAGAGGCTAGAAGTACCTTGATTACCATATCGCAATAGTAATCTGTAGCCGCTATCAATAGCATCTTCACACCTCCCTACCTTAACATCCCACAAACTATAATGAGAAAGAATAAGAAAAAAGCTAACCCTCTCGCCTAGTAGGATGTAATGAGGCTAGTCTCTCTCAAACCCCACTTGAACAACAGTGAACTCAAATCTAATGAAGGAGATTCACAATTTGAACAAAGGTACGCGGGATCTTTCCTACCCCTTTCTATTTCGAATCCCTCCTTTTAGCACCATTACATAGCTTGAATGCACCAAGGGAGTGCCCTCCAACTCCACGCAAAATATAGCTTGGCTTTCCTTACACTAAAAGATGCAAACTTTTGTGCATTCACATGCTAACACACAATGTGGCAATTTCAACTAGCATACAACCAAAAATAATGTAGACATTGCCAATCGTAGTAAAAAACCAGGAATTCTAATAGGGATTCAAAAAATTTCAAGAATGCAACCCCTTAGAATTGAACTTGCAACCAAAAGCAATTTTTCAGCCACATTTCCCTGTACACTAGAAACTTCCTTATCTTAAAAGGAATTCAACAATTTATCTATACAAAAAAAATAAAAAAAATCATCTGTTTCAATTGAACCCCTTCAATACATGTAGCTCCTCCCCTGTTTCCAAGGGCAATGTATCAGCATGAGTCATCCAACCCCCACCCCACCCCTTTTTTTGAATACTAAGTAACACCCATTGGAGCAAAAGGTACAATGATGGATTAAAAGCTTGAAATTTATCTATTTACACAAAGATTAATCATAAAAAAATTACCTTGAGAAAAAAGGGACAAAAGTGGATGAAGGGGAGCAAGACCCACGAAGGACTGAACAATTGTTGAAGTGGACTTGGGTTTGCAAATCCTGAGATGAGAAGGAGAAGACCCAGAAGAGAATCGAAGTGAAGAGTTGGAAATTGGTTGAATTGAAGGGAGAGCTGATTTCAAACAAGACATGCTCCATGTTGCAGAAGCCATATCTGATATCCTCAAGCTTGTGTTCCTAATGTTCTCGTGGGTTTATCTAAATGGATGAAAGTGAATTTTGGTACCCCAATTTTGCTTTATATTTCCCTTCAGCCCTAGACTTTTGCTTCCTGTCATTTTTAACCCTCACACTTTTTTTTTGGAAATAGCCACGATTTCAAAGGTTAGGTTGTCTCGGGAATTTTAGTAATTCATTTGGTTATCTACGTGAATATTCACTTATTAGATTTGGCTCCTCCCTCTTAATTTATTTGTCTTTTAAGAAAGTAAATAAATCTTTTAAATCTCGTAATATTAAACTAAAAATATATAGAATGTATCAAAGTATCTTTTGTAGTCTCAAACATGTCATTTGAAAAATTAGAATTTAAGAGTTTTAAGAAAAAGGAGAAGAGACGTTTTTTAAATGGACTAAAAAAATAAAATAAGACAAATAAATTTATATCAAGTAATTCTACTCGCAAAGCTTAGAGACATTAATAAAGAAATTATTCAGTTTTTTTTTTTAATCTCTTACCATTTTAAACGATGATCTCACATGATTTTCGTCTATTATATTTTTCACATCCTTGTTGCATTAGTTTTTCTTTTTAGTACATGAGATCTTTTGAAATGAACGCTTTAATTTTCACAGTGGCTTGTGCATGAAATTTGCGGAATAAGAAACTTATTATATTGTTTCAATTTTAAAAAATTAAAATTACTTTCCTTTTTGAACCTCAATCTGATCGTGTTAAATTACTTTCATTTTGAATTTACTGACTCTACGAATTGTATATCAATCTGATCGTAACGGCCTTCAAAAGGCCAAAAGATAGACGCGTAGAAAGTTTCATGAATGTGGAGGCCACACATAAGATCCCAAATTTTAGGTGGCTGATCAAGAAATTTGATTTGATCATGATAGGAAAGTGGTAATCCTTTGGGAATGACATGCAAATCTTTAAAAGTTTTGTGATCCCACCCTTTTCATAGATACCCTTTTCCATTCCGCCAAATGACCCTGGTCGGGTAGGCATTCAGATACAAGTTCGATCGAATTTAATAAATATATTTTTTACAAAACTCATAAAGTTAGAAATGTTGACTCCGTCTCTCTTGATTCAAAGGATCATTTGTATCAGTTAGTACATTATTTCTGTTTGAAGTACAATATAATTGGAAGAGAAAGCCACTTATATGTAAGGCAATATATTAGGCAGCCAACCTAAAATAGCAGAGAACAAACAAAACAGAAAACAACAAGAATGTTACTACATTATTGAAATTGATTGATAGACATGACAAGATATCTAACGTTAAGTACGTACATGTGACCTTGACATTAGTATATATATATATATATATATACACTTACAATAAGACATCTAATTCGTACTAGAGTGAAGCTTTTCCCCCCTTTTACATCAGAGGAGGGAGAAGAGAGAAAATTGAAGAAGGAGGTAATGTTACACACTTGGGATCGTTTGGGGTAAAGGATAAAAATAAATAGATCTGAAATAAAAAAATTGTGTCTTGTTTGGTTGTCAAGTTTGGAATAATTTATCCTATCAGTTATACCATATTGATGAGATAAGTTATTTCATATACATGATGAATAGTTTATCTTAGGATAATTAATTTTGGAATAACTTGTTCCCAATCAAACGACTTACATTATTAATGAGGAAAACCAAGAGAGGATATGAGATTTGAACGTTTGTATATATACTCATAACTCACTTGTATCCTATATGGAAGATTCTCTTTACTAGCAAGTTAACAAATGCAAGGTATATAAGAAAGTATAAATTAACAACTCCTGCCCCTTCAATAAAATACTCGTAGCTAAAATAATTTTTTAATGATTCTCCGTTTTTATAATAAAGATTAATAATGCATTTTGCTTTTAACTACAAAATTTATTTGTCGCTAATTTCTGATTTTCTTTAGTAGTGAAGCATTGTGCTGGCTTGGTCCAACATCATTACAGTGGCATTCCGTCACTACTGGAAATAGAAAAAAATTCTACTCTGATTCAAAGAAAAATTTATGATATAAAAAATAAGAATTTCTCTCCCATTTTCCATCGAACCAGACCAGCTAGAAAACACATAATGAGAAACAAATTCTTACTACTGGAAGTTTCCTAATATTTTTTTATTTTTTGTAGGAAAACATTATTTTTTTAGAAATAAAATTAGAAAAAAACTTGGGTCGATCATAAAGTCAAAAATGTTACTTTCCAGTCTAAACAAGATTTTAATGCAAAAAATTGTCGGTAGGTATTTAATTAAGAGTTCTCTTTAATTGATTAAGCTCTATAGTCTATAATCTATATCATGCATGAGATAGTTTTTACAGAATAAAAATGTCTTTTATTAGTGTGAAGGAGACATATTCGTGTCATTTGATTTGATCTGGAAAAAAAAGTACCCCTCGCTTTTAATTTATTTATTTGATTTTGACTCGTCATATAATTTTAAAAACTAAAATAATTTAAATATTATTATCTTAAATTAAAGATATGTAGAATGAGCGTGCTTCAGTCTTATGGTCTTAAATGTGTCATGTGAAAAATAAGAATCAAAGGTTGCCAAAAAGACAAAAAATATTTTTTGAAACAAATTAAAAAAAGACAAACAATTTAAAACGAATAGAGTATATAAAGTGGAATATATCCATGTTGTTTGAAAAATAATGTCATATATAACTAATCTGTTTGAGACAGAATGTGAGTAAAACTTGTATTTTCGTTCTATACTCTACACTACTTGCACAATCACAGCATAGAAATTAAAACTGATTTTGCAAAATATAAGTTCAAATTATTTCTAGAAAAGTTTTTTTTTTTTTAATAAACGGCAGCAGAAAGGTCATTTTCCCTTATATATTGTCAAATATATATTGTCTCAAAACGTCTTTCAATTAATATTAAATCAATATTGTCACCTACACTAATCATCATTTCATTCATATATATATATCACCTAAATTATTATGGACCCTCACGTGTGAAGCTTCTTTGTCTTTGTCGTACGTACTTTGTAATATCACTAGCCTCTTAATCATTCACCCAATTATCCACACAATAATAAGTAGAAAAAATATACAATCTATTTAATATATAGTTTTTTTTTATAAAAAAAAAACAATACATTTATTAGTAACCCTCCATGAAAAAAGAAATCTACAACGACCAATAAAATAAGACAAATAACATGCTATAACAGATCAAGTCAAGCTTTTTTTTTTTTTTACTATTCGAATATATACAAGTGAAACTCAAAATATGAGATGAAAAGCAATAATTGATGTAAATTCTTCATGTCAAGCAGTTTCCATTTTGTTCAATGAATTTTGTCAGTCTGAAAATGACAGTGAGAGAGATATGAAGGTTTTATTACAACTTGCAAGATCTTAATTAATTAAAATTAGGATCTCTAAAGATTTTTCTGTTCTTCACCTAATTTTGTGGACCCTATGCTTTACTTTATTATGTCCTTAAATACTCAATTAAGTAAGTCCATTTGTGTTGATTAAAAATAAATAGTATCAAATTAGGCAAGTGTTTTAATATAATATATTGTGAGTGATGAATTCTAGATTAAGCAAGAAGAATAAACATATGCCATGTTCAGCATGCAAGCTTCTTCGTAGGCGATGCACTAAAGATTGCATTTTCTTGCCTCATTTTCCACCCAATGAACCACATAAATTTATTGTTGTTCATCGTATTTTTGGTGCTAGCAACATCACCAAAATGTTACAAGTACGTACCATTCGTAATATTTGTTATTCTCGTAGTTTCTTGTTCTCCATTTTCTATTACCACATGTGTTTTTTTTGTGCTTTCCTTACCACCTATGAACTTTTTTCCATATTGTATTTAAAATTAGTTGTTGTCACTACTATCATTTTTGTTTTTGTTTTCAAATTTCAAATTGCTTTGAAATGCTTAACTTGACCGGAGGGTTTATTGGAAATAAGTATTGATAAAATCTGCATACATTATACTCTTTTCAGATTTCATATGTGAATTTATAATGGATATGTTGTTGTCATTGTTTTTGTGGTATCTCTGTCTCTAGACTAAGTTGTGCGTCACACCGGCTATCTATTATATATCTCCGACTTATGCTATCTGCTATCTCCTACTAGCATAAATATCAGATAACTCTACTTAAATAATTTGGAAGAAATCACCAAAGCCTTTTAATCACTACTTGAATTTGAACCATAATATCTAACTTTATATTATATATTATACACAATGACAAGAGTGCTTTTTAAGTATAAAGAACTAGCACATTCAGTTTTATATTTATTTATTTATAATGTAATTTTTATATTTTAAAATCTATAATATAACAGTGCAAAAAATAATACACCCATAAACGAGCCATCAGTAACGGAACCAAAATAAAATAATTTTAACCCTATCTGATGAAGGGAGTTAGTTTGGATCGCATCCCCTAAGTTGCGTAATCGGTATATATAAGTTGAATCCATATAATTAATATAATGCTAAGACTACTGGTTATAGTGATACTTGAAGAAATGAACTTTTTTTGTTTAGTATGTTTGACATTAATTTTCAGCAGGAGATACCAATGGATAATAGAGAAGATGCAGTAATCAGCATGGTTTATGAAGCTACAGCAAGACTCAGAGATCCAGTTTATGGCAGTGTAGGCATTATTTCTGCCCTCCAGAAACACATATTTCACTTGCAATCCGAGTTAAACGAAGCTTCAGCTGAAGCAATGTCTCTCAGAACACAATTATCCGATGCTTCAACTTCCTTACCCTCATCGTTACTGGAAGTTTCTCCATTCACTCCCGAGAACCACGAGTTTCACCATTCCCAGAAGTCGAGCCAGCAAAATGCATATTCTAATAATGACTTGCAGCTTCTACTTCCAGAAGCAGCAGACTACTGTTTCCAAGAAACTGATCAAGTTCTTCTTCCACTGCCTTACTAGAAGAACATATACTTCTCCCAATATGGACAACAACATAATGTCAATATTTCCCTTTCATTTAACAAACACATTCTCATGTTTTCTCCTTCCATTGTTGCTCATCTAGTAAGATTTTACTACAGAAACTGTACCGCACGAAATTGAAACCAAATAACTATCGATGACAATTTCAAACAAACTATGAAAGAAAGGTCACTGACAAGTGTGCATAATCATCGTCATACATTTCAGTATCATTAACCGAGGTTATCGTGGAGGGAACAAACTTTCAAACTCAGTATCTAGTATCAATACTACAAAAAGTTACATAAAGATATACCTCGATGATGACAACAACCCACAAAATGGAACTATGATGAAAGCCTGTAAAAGGGCTTGTAAAAAGCCTGGGCATTCTAAACAAGATGCCCAGTGAAATAACAGGAGTGGGGTCTTGAAATGATAGAGTGTAAGCAGACCTTACCCCTACCTCGTGGAAGTAGAGAAGCTATTTCCAAAGGACACTCGGCTCAAGTGCAGCAAATCAAAATAGTTATGAAAAGGAAAAACGCAATGAAGAAAACAAAGCAACTAACAAGGAAATCTTCTTATGCAATCGATTGCATATTTTTGAATCCTTTACTGGGGTTATCCAGAAGAACAAACATAAAATCATTGATATAACATCAGTATCTTGTTACAACTTTCAAGTATATATGACAGGACAACAACATCAGAGTAAAAGGCTTGAAGGATATTGTGATGGACAGAACTACTATCTAAGCCTATCTTGTAAAGAAGAATTAAGAAATATAACCTTCAAATTACAAGGTAAAATCTGGGATGATTGTTAACAACTGGGATATTCACCCTCCGTGACAAAATGAGGGGCTTACATTGGCTAAAAGGTATGAGTTTAGCAAGGATATAATTATGTGAGAAGCTGGGAAGAAGAGGATCAGAGGCCAACATGATTTAGTGACCATGTAAAAGATCCTCGGGTTCCAGGTCCATTCCTAACCGACGTTTAATGGAAGATTGACTATTCACTGGTAATTTCATTTTCTTTTGTAATTCGACAAACCTCTGAATATCAAAATCATGCTTCTTGATCAGCTTCCTCTGCTTTGAGAGGAAAAGCCTCTTCAGCACATCTTGGTATGATGGGTCTCTAGAAGTAACAAGGAAGTAAGCATAACCTATTACTATTCCAGCAGACGTTGTAAAAAAAGCAATTGGCTCCATCACATCCCAAGAGAATTCCCAGAACGTAAGACGGAAGAAGAGCCCCACCTGCAAAAGGCCAGCCCCTAAACCAGCCCACAAAACGCGGCGCACATGCCTATGGGCAAGCTCATCTATTTTATCCTTCTTCTCCTGCAGAATCTTTAGTTCCTCTATTGTGGGGTCATCTTCGGGTAGAAGTGCTAACGGAACTGCCTTTCTAATTTCATCCACTACCTGAAAAAAGGAGGAGGAAGAACATGAAACTGAATATTTCAATAGTGAGAAAGCTTTTAAGAGGGCCGGCTAGAAATGGACTTTCTATAAAGAAATGTCACTCAAATTCAGATCCAGAAACAACCAAGTATGCATTTAGAACTCACACATTCTTTACTTTCTATTAAGCGATAAATTTGTGATCAAAGAAAGCATAGTTCTAACTCTTTCATGATTTCCTAATTCTCGTTGTCTCATTAAATTAGAAAATAAGTAATTGGATGATGTTATGCAAATAGAGAAAATACAAAAAAGGAACCCTAAGTCCACACATAACTTAGTTATGCAAATACTATGTAGTTTATTGATAAAATAAGTGATGGATAAAACTAAAAAGGAACAATAAAATAAGCGAATAAAATAAAAATGATTGAAAAAATGGTGTTATACACGTGTCAAGCGTGTCATAACGCTCCTGCAAATTAATCTAGGATTGTTTTGGGAAGGGGTATTAATTTCACTTCAAACTAGAAAGGGGTTTAAATAAACGCCTTAAAGTTGCAGTGCTAAACTAAATTACGTGGACAAGTTTGGGGGAGATGTTATGCCTTTTCTCATGCAAATACAGAAAAGAAGTAACTGAAGCATGACATGTCCATGCAAAATAAGGCATATTTACACTATCAACTAATGGACTGAAAATCTACCAGATTTCGGGCAATATAAAACAATGTCCACAATAAGGTGGTTATGGAATGACCAAACTAACAAGAGTTTGTTCTCCACTATCCTTATATTCTTGCTTATAGAAAAGCCTATTCAATAAGTTTCAGCATGTAACCAGCATATCAAACATCACAAATCTCCAATCACCACCACCACCCCCTGCCAGACAGCCTTAGACCTTTCTTTGTGTTTCTCATAAATTTTCCCATCAAAGGCAGAACATTCACACTTATTGGCTCTGTAAGTATATATTGATCTAAGGAAACTGTGATTCAACTATGAAACACATCGGTTAATCCAAGCTCACACCATTGATTGATACCATTTTCTCAAATTAGTGATTTCAATTTCCTGATGTAATTAACACATACTAGCCATTAACGGCTAATTCTTAGGATAAACTAATCAATATAAGTCCTTGTTACATTGCATATATACCAAAGGCAGACAGAAAAAGCAGAACAAGTGAGCAAAGCTAAAGAAACTATGTCGTTCATCATGCTGGTTCTTGAAATTTTAGCATATGCCACTGATTGTATGCTTTGCTGTTTCCCCTTCTATGTTGCGGGTAACAGATTCTCCTCACAACACCCAAAAGAGAATAATATTCCTTCCCCTATCTTAGAGGGCAATGAAACCAAACACCAAAGCATTACTCCCAAAGATCTCACCTTTTTCATGATCTTATTATTATTCTTTTTTTATGACAAGGGAAACCCGCAGTCGCTATCCTTTGGGTGTGCACAGGGTAAAACTCCCCCGCTCCTATGCGATAGCTCGCAAACCATATAGGAGAGGTAACCCACACTAGGCAAGTCCGGTGCGACGAGCTCGACCCAGAAGGCAAATCCCTTGCTTTCGCTAGCAAGGGGTTTCGAACTTGAGACCTCCAACATGGAAGTCCCAAGCCCAAACCACTGGGCCACCAAGAAGGGTTGATCTTATTATCCTGATGTTGTTACTACTTATGTCTTCATAAATGTTCTTTTTTTGCTTTCTTTGAGCTGAGGGTCTTATCTAAAACAACCTCTCTACCTGCCACCAAGGTAGGGGTAAGATCTACCTACACTCTAATTGCCGTTTCCTTAGATATACCAATCATCAATCAAACACCTTTTTACACAACCACAAATCCCCAAAACAATGAAAACACATCCATAAACATTAAAAACATAAAAGAAAAACAAATAATCACCTTATCAGGATGAAGATAAACTTTATCTCTGAATAGCAATATAACACCAGCCTCATCAAGAACTCTGGCAAAACCAACAGCTTCATCATGGGTTTTAGCCACGCCCATATTCTGACACGCCTTTAACAGATCCATATACCCAATAACCTCTGTATTCTTCATCCCCAATTTCCACTTCAGCTCCTCAACATTCACCAATCTCATCAACCTCTTAGCTTCTTCATGAGTAATACTATCCCCATTCCCATTCTTGTTTTCCCCACCCCCATTTGACCCAGAGCTAAAATAGTACCCACCTACCATTCGGGTCGGGCCACAATAGCACCCGAACTTATAATCCACACCCAAAAACGGCCTCACCCCATTGTTAATCGTATTTGTCCTCGCAACCGATGTAACTGTCCGTTTCAATAAATTACAGGAATTTCTCCACATCTTTGACAAATTAAAGTTGAAATTGGGAATAAGAGTTGAAATTGTTGAGAAAGAGAGTTTTATAAGAAACGAGAATGGCGGTATGGTCTTGTAACAGTTGAAATGGAGTTTACGAAAGCCATCAAAAGTCCGGCAAAATGAGAGAGAAAATAGGGTTACGAGCAACGCATTTGACACGGTCACACGCTTCAATTGATGCGACACATCTTCTTTTACGAAACTTCCTAACACAAACCGTTGTAGTGTGTGCTCTTTTTTTTATTTTTGGATAAAGTGGGTCATTGAAAAGATTTGATGCCTCTAAGACCATGGTCTAAAATTCATTTCAAATTTAAGAGATTAAATTATTTTAATTATAATATTCCCAAAAAACTCTTTCTTAGTTTTGATGGGAGGTTGTTATAAATAGTTAGATGTTTCTTTAAGGATTCAACTATATGAGAATCAAGAAAATGAAAAATTTTCTTGAGACAAAAAATAGATTGTCAAGAATATTATCGCTCCAAAGAATAAAATTATTCTAGGAATAATAGGTTGATTCTCCCCAATAGTTCATGTCGTTGAAAAGGCTAAAGTTTAACCATTTTGGATAACGTTTGCATCCTATGTATTAATATCGCGGTTGCTAGCACAGACTTAGTTGATGCTTTAAAAAAAAATATTTTCGATAGACCTTCACATGAGAGAAACTTTATTACTATTGTAAAATTTTGTTCTTCTTCCCAATCATTCACGTGTCATATTTTTTTCGTTTAAACGCCCCTTAAAATGTGTTTTGATTATGTTACTCTTATTTATTATCTTGAATTCATATATTTTTCTTTTATGCAATTAATTAGAGTATATGAAATTTAACTATAATGAAAGGTCTTCAATTATCACACTTATATGTGTTTGGAATATTTTGAAGTCGTTTAGATTGGCTTAAAAAAAGTAGTTTTTAAGTTTTAAAAAAAAAAATCAAATTTAAATTACTTTTAAATCAAAAAATAAAAAGTAGGGGGAGGCCTACTTTTGATTTTTAACTTATTTTAACCTTGCCAAATACCCCCTAACCTTATTTTAAATCATTTTTGAATTATTTTAAGTTATTTTTTAATAATTTGTCAAACACTTCCAAAAATAAAAAACTGACTTAAAAGTAGATTTGACCAACTTTTAACTCATCCAAACACCCTCTCAAGAGGGTGATTATACATACCATAATTTGTATGTTGTTAAAAGGGACGAGCCCCTTTTATAATTTTATTATTATTATTATTAATAATAAAGCGAAATAATTGCTTGATAATGAAGAATCCACTAACAAACATGGCAGGAATAAATTAATGCCATAGACTTGATTTAAGAAGATTTTTTTTTTTTAATCTTTGAATAAAATAAAACTAAGATTCTTATTATTGGCATACCTTTCCTTGATAGTATAAAATTATTCTGACTAAAGTTCCTTTGGGTGATGTTATTCTTTTAAGAGTTTATGTTATAATTTTTTAAAAATAGTTAATACTATACAAAATTATTTACTTTAGTACATAATTAAATCCTTTTATTTTAATATTAAAATTGAAATAGTGGATGTGTGTTGACTGGACACAAGTATACGAAAAAGTAGGTATTACAAACAAAAAAAGTCAGTCATTTTTTTCAAATTTGACTTGCACGGCTGCATGCCTTTGATTATCCACTAATGTATGACACGTCCTTTGTGATGTTATTTTCATATATTTTGTATCTTTGGCCGTGTGGACTTGTCGAACTGATTAAGCAAGTGATCTTTTAGATTGAGGATTTTAAATTTGAAATTTCTTGCACGTTTCTTCGATTGAGTTCTTGTGATTTACCTTTTTTATATGGTGTGTTATACTAAAACGATGTTTACCTTATACGCATAAAAAAAATAGCTATTATGAGTCCCTTATCAACAACAAAAGAAATTTGACATGTGGAGCTTAGTCAGATTTACAGAATTAATTAAGACATTAGTCATTATTATTTATCGTAATAGAGCCATGATTTGTGTGTGTATTCTGGAAAGGAAAAGAAAAACGTAACGTATTATAGACAAACAATTTTATATTGTTGAAATTGAAAGGGAATAGATAGGTATACGTCTGAAACTCACTAATTTGTTCGCACCTCAATTATTTCACTCAATACTCATTGAAGAGTTCCATACTGGATGGAAAATGGGCAATCCTCCCCTTCATGAGCTAGCTTATGAGATTGAGTTAGACCTAAGATTTATTTCTTTACATGGTATTCAAGCATAACTCATCCCAATTATTATTTACCGATGTTGAACTCCACGATAGATACTGACGCTCCAGATGTCCAACCCTGGTACATGGTATTCAAGCATAACTCATCCCAATTATTATTTACCGATGTTGAACTCCACAATAAATACTCACGCTCCAGATGTCCAACCCTGGTACATGGTATTCAAGCATAGCTCATCCCAATTATTATTTACCGATGTTGAACTCCACAATAAATACTCACGCTCCAGATGTCCATGGTGTGAGGTGGGGTGTTAAAGAGTCTCACATCAGATGAAACAGGATGGGTGGTCTCTTTGGCGTTGAACAATCCTCCCCTCATAAGCTAGCGCCTGCCAAAGCTTAGATAGATAGATGAAAAAAATCACATGATGCTTTGAACCCTTGGTCTACCAGGTTTGCACCAGAAGTGAATGAATTAGAAACAATGCTTACTAGATGGAATTCAATCAAAACTGAAAACTTTGAATATTCATCAGAACTTGTACTTACTTCAGCTTAATCGAGAAAAAGATGAAATCACAAGTGAAAAAAGGGGATGAGAAACAACTAGTTACGCAAAGGCAACGAAAGCTTATAACAGAATTTCTTACAAGACTTGGCCAACTTAACCAGTTCCTTCGCCTCTTCAATCTTAGATTGTTCAACTAAGCCATCAACAACTCTCTGCATTATATGTCTATAAACAAGTACCTGTGAATCGATAGCTTTCGTGCACAAGTGCAGCGCAAAATCAAATTTTTTCATGGCACAAGCCAAAGGAATAAGCATGTGAAATGTTGCAGAATCCGGCAGGCAAACATTTTGCACCATCTTCTGATACCACATATTAGCCTGCTCCAAATTCCCTTCATCAACATACACTTTTATCATATTATTGTAGCTGAATTTATCCGGATTTAAACCCTTCTTAACGATCTCCTCAAACAACTGAATCGCCTTTGAAACCTCAGCAACTTTAAGTAAACCTCGTAATCTAATATCATAACTGCAAATATCAGGAAGAATATTTCTCTTTTCCATCATAACCCACAAGTTTTCAGCCTCAGAAAACCTCTTACTTTCACAAAGTGCTTTTAACAATGTATTACAAGTCACAATATCCGGCTTAATCCCATGCTTTTCAATCTCATCCATCAAAAGCACAGCAGAATACACAGAACCAGCCTTGCACAACGCCTTCATCGCGAGGTTATAGGATATTAAATTAGGCACAATTGACAGTTTCTCGGGTAATTCACGAAACATCAAGCCAATTTCATCATATCTCTCTGATCTGATGCATGATTCCAAAAGGACGTTGAAGGAATAGACAGTCCGCTGACAATCTAGTTGAGGCATTTCGTCGAACAGTTTACGTGCATGATCATACATCTTAGCATTCCCGTACAGAAGGATAAAGCCGCCGACAAAGGATTCGTCTCGAATATCTGGGTACTGTTTTTGATGTTCGATAATTTCTTCAATACCGGAGAAGTATTTGGCTTTGGCAAGGCGGTGAACGGCGATGTCATAATTGAAACGGCGGCGTCGGAACTCAGGGCACATTGATGAACTTTTAATAAAATCTACAATTCCCTGGGGTGTGTGATTGGTGGGGTTTAAAGAGCTAATGGTGGGTTCGGTGGTTTTGACATCTATGATTTTTCTGGCTGATTTGCGGTTGTTTTCGGAGAAGATGCGTCGCAGACGGTGGACAGTTGAAAAAGTGGACATTTTAAAATTGCTTATTTTTGGCGCTGAGTTGCAATTTGCCAGATGAACTTCAAAATATTGAGTTATTACATGAACTTAAAAATTACTCCATCCGTCCATTTTTACTAACAAAGCATTAAATTTAGTCTTTGAAGCGAATAGTGATGCTTATAAAGATATTGGAGGAGAAAAGTTGGAAGTGTACATTTTTCACAGTCGAGACCCCTAGTGTCCCGATAAATATGCGCACGTCTAATCCATTTCATACGTCATTTTCACTCACTTCATTAACCGCTAAACCATACATTATCCTTATATTGCACCTATAACAGATCTTTACATGTTTATGTGCCAAGTATTTATGGTGCACCTTTAACGCCTCTTTACTTCGCAAATAACATGAAATGAATGCAAGAGAATTACAACAATTTTCAAGTAGGGATAAGCCTCTGGGCAAATGCCACTATCCATAAACACTAGATCAGAATTTATATTTCTCTCTATCAGGAAAAAGGGCTAAAATGCCTTTTGACTATAGGAAATAAAACAATAAAACGATTTTGCCCTCTGTTTAAATTTGGCCATGAATGTTCCCTTACCACACTGCAAAATCAACTACTGATGGCTAGTTGCAGCACCTGATGTTCCATAGCAGGTTTCTCAATAAAAAATGCAAAACTGATGTGTTGATTCTTATTGAGGTAAAGAATCACCTACGATGCTTTTAGTTCCACGGATATGATCGATTAAAAGTTTATCCTTGTTTAAACTGACTGCCTCCTCTATTCTCCCACTGTCAGCCCAAATCCGAACTTGTAATCTTTCTTTTTATGATCAATCTGCAGGCACCATCAGGAGAACATTTATAACAGTTGAGTAGCCAAAGTGCATGAGATAGAGACGACTTGTAAAAGCGCGAAAGTTGTTTTGAAAGTAAAAGCTCAAAGAGTAAAGCATAATTGATAATTGTATGCCATCCCCTTAAGAAGGAAAAAACAGCACCCGAGAAAAGAGAGGTGGATGGGGAAGAAAAAATTATATAAAGAAAAAGGATTAGACCTGCAGCACATATGACAATTACCTCGGCAGAAAGAATGAAATTAAGACCCATGTTCAGGCGTTCTTCCAGGAAAGCAGCAGCACAGCCGTTGGAATCAATCTTTCCTCTAAGACGACACTGCAATGCACACAATATTACTGATTTTGACCACCTTTAATATAAATGAGCCAACTATAGCTATGCACCCAAAACAACATGAGAAGTCCAAACATAGACTTATAGTATTAACTATCTTGTGATCATATGTGTAGCAACTAGAATAATGCCTAATCTTATGCGTAAAAATTATCAGCAAAGATGTCCTCAGTTGCAATTAATGCAGCATAATACACCCCAATAACCAAAGAAGTAGTTCAATTGCAAAAACCCCAAAAGATGTGGGTCCGAGTCAATTGGAAATACAACAACTGAAATTCAGGAAACTTGCCTTTGCAGTTTGCAGCAACCTCTAATTGTGCTATAGTGACAAAAGACAAATTGAAATGTATATAGCAGTTAACACTTGCTGAAAGTATTTCTTTACCTAATCTTGCATGAAATCTCAATAAGGAAGTGCTTAATAGCATATGTTACATCTTATAAAAGGGATGATTTCAGGTTATGTGCGGGAATGAGGCAATGAACCCTCCCCACTCAGTTTCTTCTTCTGCCAAAAGAAGAAGAAGCCACCTTACACATATTTCAACTGATGAATGAGAGGAGATGCAAATGAGAAAGCAAGCATGAAAGCATGCTGCATACACAATATGCACACGGATCATCTTTGCGTAACATGGACACGGAAGAGGTGGTAGTCAAAGAGTCTTTACAGAAGGGAATGAGAATATTGACATCGTTCTGGCATCAAGGTGTCAAAAAATCAGCAAAAATGATCTCCTTGGCATCAAGGTGTCAAAAAATCAGCAAAAATGATCTCCTTGGCATCAAGGTGTCAAAAAATCAGCAAAAATTAAATTTAAAAGATAATTTTGCCAGAATTAAACATGCACACCATTTGAACTAGCGCACATGATTGCAGCAGACCAGCAGTGCAATACACTCATCAAAACCAGATGACAGATAGATACTGAGTAAACTACAACTCGCAAGTGCAAAGCTTTCCCGTAAACATTTCTAATAGTTTGTTTACCACAGAAATTACCTGCCGAAGGATGTAATCATAACCAACGCTTGCTGTTACATCCCTAGACATATAGTTGTACATAAAGTCTGATGCTAGAGACACCTGCATGGAAGAAAGTCTTTAAGCAATTACCAAACCCACTCATCATTAACTCTATCTCTAGAATAGGAAATGCCTTTGTAAGACCTTGTCAGAAACTTTCTGAACATAGCCCAGTGCAACCATTCCAGTGCTAGCAACTTGCCCTGTAGCAACCTGCAGGCAGAATGAAACATGCACTACTTAACAGAAAATTTGAATCAACTAAGCAAGTTGTAACACACTCATTAAGCAAAAACCATAAATATTAAATTCTGGTGAAATCAGCAAATAACAACACAATGAATAAAGGTGCTACTGTAAACTGCTTAAATATGTTTTATAAAGGAAGAGAAGAAACAGCGTCGATTCCATGAAATTCTGTATCACGAAAATACTAAGACAAGCTACAAATATAAAGCAATTTTCTTTCCAGAAAACCTTTCAAATTTAATCAAAAGGCGTTTATAATACAGAGAACAGGGAGATCCCAACAATGGCCTCAACATTTCCAGAGATTTCTTTCAAATTTACTAGTTGAACCCTTTAAAAAGACAACCAAATACCTAATGGTAAAAATTGAAGTCCATCAACTTTTAAGCATGACGACTATGTAAACAAACACAGGAAATTAACTAATAGGAGTAAAAGGGACAGCAGGGTTAGAAAAGGAAATACAACAAGTAGTTTCCTTTTTAAAAGAATAGATCAAATATTTTCCTAACAAGCATGTGTCAATCATTAGACCATGATTATAATCCAGAACACCTGATTGGCACAATAAAAACACAATTATTTACGGGAACAAATCACAAGGAAATAAAATAAGCCAGGTCGATTTAAGTTGCTGGCAAATGCCTCTAAAAGAGAAGAAAACGCTACTATAATATCCCCAAATATCTGTCTAATACTAATAAAAATTGAACTACAAATAAATCGAGGCAGACCAAGGATCTGACGGCCGCCGGTGCACTATTACATCAAATGAAAATCTATCACCAGACATAAAGGCCGATAATAGCGAACATATTCAGTTCGTGGTTAATTTCAATTCAATTTAATAGATCTTTTATTTATAAGCAAGTGATCGATGAAACAAAATTAGTCCAATTCATAAGATTTTTCTCTCTCAATATGGAGGGACTGATGGAGCCTTCTACCAATGCACCAGCTGGTAATTTGCGCATGCAGCTGCCACAACTAATATATCTCTACTTCTTGGAGGTAATTACATGTGTATTAAATTTCCCGGTGCTGGTGTACCCTCACCCCTAACGCATCGATCCACCTCCGCGCTCACACCCATTAACAACTTCATGTTCTAAATGTTCTTTTATACATTTATATATCTTGTTGTTATCATAATACCTTCAAATTTCAATTATTATGTTTTTAAAGAGCATGCTACTCTAATAGGAGTATCTAATAATAAGCACTTTACCATCTTATCTGTGTTGTAACGAGCAGCATAGCCAATGCCAGACTTCCGATGCTGACCAGCCCAGAATACTTCACCACCTAGAGACAAATGTGGAGTGACACTCTGCAAAAGATATAAAGGTATACATTGATTGATCAAGAGGTTGAAATAAATATAATGTATGTGACATACACCCAAAAAGTAAGTAAAATGAACTCCAACCACAATCGAAGGAAGCACAAGATAAAAATCATCCTGCTTATATATTAGTGATGAAAACTGCAATATCAAATTGCTTTCAGCTGTTGGTGTGTAACAAGTCCCGTGAAAGTTATCAAAATTATCGTTATTTTGTGTGATTCAAGAGCTCCAGGCCATTGAGTAGATACGCCTTTTTAATTCAATGCTAAAAATATCAAAATTATGCAGTATTATTCACATGTGATAAACATCACTCAATCAAGAAACTGTCTTTACAAAAAATCTAAAATTTATGCATAAGTGGTGCATCATATGGAGTAAAGAGCGGCACAATCTGTTTGATATTTTTCTTACCACTTTAGTTTTTAGGATCATGAGGATGGTGAGGAACATCTTTAAGATTCCAAATCTAAACTAAGATATCTCGGTTATTTTCAAGTTGGGCATCGAAGGTAGTGTTTGAACTGGCATTAGTCACTAATTTTTTCTCTTCTTTGCTTTTTCCCAGATGATCTATTTTTTGACACACAACCTGATATTATTTTAATCAAATAGAGACACTACAGGATATTTATCTCTCGCTGACACTAGACGAAACTTCCCTGCTGTTTACTCTTTCTCTATCTCCCAATCTTGCCAAGTCTCACTCCCATTTGCCATCGTAATATTTATTCATACCGTTACTCTAGCCCTGATACACATACACAAACCCTCTAACGCTGTATTCCAATTTTGTGATATTGTGGTGTTCCCTGCTTGAATCAAAATTGACTCTGTTTGAAACTTCAAGATATTTCATGTAACTTGTGGACATAAATGTGTGAAACCTTTAAATTGGTTTTTCCTGCAAATGACCAGAGACAAGGCCATTTACTTTTGAAAAGTATTAGTGCTTTTAATGATGTATTTTATTGGCTAATTTGCAGAGTTGCAAGTCTTGATTGTTTACCTGGATGTAGCTGGCTCCAAATAATGCACCATTCCCCAATTGAAACTGTGTTCTGTAGTCTTTACCCTTAACAAACAATAAAAGACAAGAATACACAATGTTAGTCTTCCCAAGTCATCTAGGCTATTAGTTTGTGCATAGTATGGGTTGACTGAATCAGAAATAGAATGCCACATGACATTCCAACCGAAATCATGAATTAAATCCAATGACTAAGAGTAAAGAAAGGTACCTTGTAATCAAAATTAACCATGCCATGCGACATGTGCGGCTCACCCGTTAGCTGATAAGTAGAAAAATATGAGTTATATGGCTTATTCTTGATATATATTAATTGCTTACTGACACCATCAAAGGTAAGCAATCAAATACACATACCTGGCCATTAGCCTTCATAGCAAGATTCTCAGACAACTCACATCTCAGTCTTGCATTCACCCTACCGTCTGTCATTACTCTCCCAAAAAGCATCATCTGCGGAAACAGTCATTGCTCCAACACTTATGTAATCATGTGGGTTTCAGACACTAGATAGGGATAGTATCAACTACACACCTTTGGATCTATAAAGTTGGCACCAAACTCATAGTGAGCAGTTGGAATTTTGACTACATCTGTAGACTGAGTAGGAAGTTCCGTGGGCCCCATGAAAACACTAACAGAAGTAGAAGCAGATTTCTTTCATAATTGAGAAAATATCCCTCTCCCTCCAAGAATGGGGAAAGCATAGTAATAAATCTGATATGTGTCTTTAGAAATGCCAAATCTACCTGTGACTGAGTGAAAATCTCTGATTAAGTCCTCTGGTAAAGTCAAAGCGCATCCCTTCAAAAAGCTCAGGCTTTAAAGACACTGCCAAGATAAGACATGCATTAATTGATACATCCAAGAGGGAGTTGCTCGGATGGTAAGCAGCCCTCACTTCCAACCCAAAGGTTGTGAATTCGAGTCACTAAGGAAGCAAAAAGGGCGGGAGCTCCTAGGCAGGCCAGACACTGGATAACTAGATCATGACTTAAGAGACATAATATTGATGACAGCAGTGGCGGAGCCAGGAATTTCACGAAGAGAAAATTAAACAACAAAAGCTCTTTTTAAAAAGGGGAAAAAATGTTGCAAGTGAGATTTGAACAAGCGAGCACTGACTCCTTAAAGATGTCTAAACACACATTCAAAACATCTAAAACCACTAGGCTATAACAACCTATTATGTCAAGGGTGTCCAAAATATGTTATTTAATCACTTCGTGTATCATTTTACTTGTATATACGCTAATTTTTTCCAACGAAGGGTGTCCCCTGACATACATGTGCCTACGCCCCAGGATGACAGCAACAACACTAACATGAACAAAAATAATAACCAACCATTAACAGTGTTTACATGCACTAAAACTTCTGCTAACAATTCAATACTAATCTAGCTTGCAGTGGATTATGAATCCGACAAGTTTGATCCCACTTCTGTTTTTTCCAACCGTTGGCTGATACAAAATCTAGACACTTTAAAATAATAGAAGCTACAAATTTTGCATCAAATCCTATACTAGTCTGCACACTCATTTAACCCTTCTTTATGTTAGCAATTTAGCACCCCTGCACGAGTGTTGTGAAAGGCGAGGTGACCCTTCATCGCCTATTAGCTTTGTGGCAAGGCGATCTTCAAAAGGAGACGCCATGGCGAGAAAGGCGAGAAAGGTGTTGCTTTCATATAATCTTTAAAAAAGGCAACTAATTTAGGGTTTTAAAAGTTAAAAGGTAATTTTAGGTTTTTTTTTCCAAAGTTGTATAGTTGCACTCTTAGACTGCGACTGCGATTCCAACCAATCGACTCAACTAGACTTCTCCGGCGACCAGCCAGATTTTTCCGGCGACTCCAAAGTCCAATCAATACGTATTTCTTCTTCTAATTTCTTCTTTGTTTCTTCTTCCTCTATTTCTTTTTGCTTCTTCTTCTTCTGACTTCAGAGTTACTTCTACCTCTATTTTTTTCTTATTGTTTTGACTTTTGTTCTGTATTATTCTCATTCAAGTTCTAGACTTTTAGTATCTACTATCTATTCTCATTTTTTGAATTGAAATATTTGCTAATATGTTATTGCAATTGTTTGAGATTTTGATTATTTATATATGGAATTAACTATTTTGATTTTTTGATATTAATTGGCACCGCACTTCAAAAAGGCGAGCTCCTAGCCGCGCACCTCACCTTCAGACGAGGCAGACCCTTTGTCGCCTTTCGCCGTCCAAAACCCCTGCACCCGAACTTCAAATCAAGAAAGTATACATCGTCTGGAGTTGACACTGCCTATCTGATATTATCAATTGGATTAACAAAATAATGTAGCTAAAACTAAAAGCTTCAATTGCATTTCAGCCTAATTATACAGTAAACAATCTGCAGCAAGTTGGAACAAAAGATTACAACTACTTCGTCTCAATCCAAAACTAGTAAGGGTCGCTAATATTAATCCTTTAAATCCATTTCACTCTATTCACCTCAATTTAATTCCAATACAAATCAAGTCAGATAAAAATAATGGAATGAAAATTAAACACAACGATCAAACAAGAGATGAAGTACAATACTAACTTAAAGCTTCACGGTGGATTTCTTCATAAGGAATAGGACAAGGCAAGTTGAAGTAATCGACTTTCTCCGGTTCGGTCACCGTCGGATTTGAGCCTGCCGGAGAATCTGTAGCTGCCGGAGGGATGAGAGTGGCCATTGTGAAAATAAAGGAAAATGTGAAATGTCCTCCTCTTTCGCCTGAAAGATATAGGGGAGAGGGAGAGAGTTCAGTGACAGCGAGGAGTAAAATAAAACCCTCACAAAACCCCTAAAATCAGTTCGGCAGAACCCGACCCGTTTTTACTCGGTGGAGTCCGAAGAATGTGATGGGTATATAATATTATTTTTTATCTTTATTTTTCTTTTATGAGAATAAAGAGGTTTTTTTAAAATATAAATTTTTAATTTAAATAAAGCATAACAATAATAAGAAGATCAAAAAAGGCTTAGAAATTTTTGATGTAAATGAGAAGATTGATTCGTAGAAAAATGAAAGTGGATTCGCCAAAAAACTACATTGAAAACTATCGTTAGTATTATAATAATATATGATATATTTTAATAAATTATCATGAAACTATGTAACTTATATTTTGTATACACAGATGGTAAACTCTATAAAATTTGAAGGATAAAATTAGAAAGTTACTTATTTGTATGCATTTTCATTTAAACTTTAGTGATATAATAGTGTAGGAAATTATTTTGAAGTGGATTAATGTGTAAAGATTTAATTTTGAGATCATCATAAATAATTTTAATCATCTAAAAGATTTTGAAGTTACATATGATTGATGTTTTATGCATATATGTTGTAGAAATTTTACATAAACTGAAATTTAATTATTTTTGCTTGAACTTTAAATTATACGTGTTTATATTCAGTCATTTTTTTGTCTTTATCAAGCTACCTTCAAATATTTTGTGTTTGAAGTTGTTTTGATGTGAATAAACGTAAAAAAATATATAAATTAAATGACAATGCCTAAATATATACCACGGAAAAGTTTACTCAAATGCCAACAAATATAAAAGTTTAGAACAGAAAAAGACCAAGTTTTAATTTTCCTATTAATGCGTATTTATACCATTTTGTGAATCGAAATACTTTTATTTATCTATGTGTAATTTTTTTTAATCTTTTGAGATTATATTTTTTTTGGCTCAACATAAATTTCATAAAAATAATGAAACAAAAATTACATATTATCTTCCAAAATTTGTTATAGTATTCAAAAATTGAAGTTATGTATTTTAGTATATATATTCTTTATCCTTTTTAGAGAAAAGATATTGATGACTAATATAGAAAAATAGATTATATATATCTATATGTGTGTGTGAGGATTTGTGTATTGTATTTTTTTTTTTTTTAAATATATATCTTCTCGACATATAAGACAACTCACATGATATTATAATATAAATATAAAATTTATGCCGTAAAAAAATATTTGTTATTTCAATATCAAAATATATTTCTTATGATATAAAAATGTAAATTTATAGTTTATGAAAAGTTAATTGTTATTTTGATATCAAAAGTATTTTAATTATTTATTTATTAATTAAATTGAATAGTAAAAAATAAAAATTCTCAAATTTGAGGACAAAAATTAAAAACCAGATATTATTTGGGGGGAATGACCCGAAAAAGACATTCGGCCCACTTTACCCCCACAGTTCAAACAAAGGAGAAATAAATACTATTATACTGTCTCTGCTTTTTAGTCTTTTTCTGACCAGTCAACAGTGTTCGAGCACTGAAGCCACCTCCGACGACCCCGTTGCCGGTAAACTCCCCTTCCTCCGCCTCCTCACGGCCTTATTCTTTCTCACAGATCTATGTATAGATACATAAATACAACTATTTGTATCTATGTCAGAATGATTATTATGTGTTTGACAAAATGACATACTACCATTTTGAATCAAAAACTGTTTTTTTAGTTCTTGTTTTATTTCATTTTTTTCACGTTTCAATATTTTGGGGCTTCAGCACCATAAGGGGTTTCAGTTTTTTAAGTTAGTAGTTGTAGATGGTAGATACAGAGTACTGTTAATAGAAATAAGAAAAAGAGTACCACTGCACCTAGAGACGGAGCTATAAGTTTGAGTTTATGGGTTTTGTATGCTAGAAAATGTAGTTTACTGGATTCTTGATAAGTTATTTATGTATATTGAGTGGATTTTTGAATACAAATATAGGGTTTGAGCTGTAGCTGCTTCACACCTATGATTACTTTGTTTTTTTTTGTGTGTGTATAGCCAATAGCTGATGTAACTAAGCTTCAACTTCTTTACCTACTCGAAAGCTGATGGGAATACGGGTTTTGAGGAAGTGTCATATATGATATGATTTTAGTAAAGAGACGATGATGACTAAGTAGATGTGCATATGAGTAGAAGATAGAGAGCATTGTTCTCTACTTAGTCTCTTATAGGACAATTTTTTGTAACCCTTCAAAATAGGTTTTGTCATACCGTATCTAACCCTCTGCACTTGTTCTGAGGGGGCTATGCTATAGTACCCTTGTCCGCCTGGTAATGCTAGATCTTCATTTGTGGTGATACATTTGCTGAATGACAATTGATCAAGGGCTCTTCCTGACAGCAGAGCGAGATCCTTTTATTCATTTGGGATATTTTGTGCTCTTTGGATTTTGGTTGTTGGACGTTAATGCTTAGTTTCTATCAATTCAAATAGATTGTTGAAGGAAACAACAAGTGTAAGGTAAAATAGTGTGACTACGAGGGAGCATAATCATGTTCTAGCAGTAACATGTAGCTGCTCTACGAGGCAGAGAAAAATCTTAAAAGCAACAAAATATGCTAAGTTCTCAGGTCCAAATCCCAAGAGAGACAAAAGCACTAGCTGATTTCTTTCCATTTGTCCTAATCTTGGTGGACAGAGTTACTTGGTACTTATTGATGGTGGGAGCCTGAGAGGTCTTCTGTGGAATTAGTCAAGGTGTGTGCAAGCTGACCCGGACACCATGGTTATCGAAACAATATATGCATAATTCTACATAGAAAAGTTGATATGAGCCAAGGGTTTGCCGGTGTTCGTACTCCCTTCTTTCGTGTTTTATTTGTCAACTCATTCTCTTAGCATGCCAGTGAATATTCTTCTCCCATCTGTCTGGATATTCTTTTGCAATCGAGAAGAAGCATTGAGTATTCCAGAGAACTATTCATGATTAACTCATGAGAGGATGGTGATGGGAGGAGTTGTGTTACGTTTTATGCTTTATTACTAACTTGGGTTCTCTATGCTGGAACTTGACATGATGAGTGCAACTAAGCATGATCTTTTCAGTGATTCTTAAAAAGTTGATCTGTCTCAGAAGTTAGAGTACTCACTTTCGCAGAAACAAGTGTTTTCTTTGATTTATTTATTTTAGTTCCTAAGGGAAAAACGTCATCGTTCAACATTAACCTATTTTTCATTCCTCAGGAGCTTAATGATCAAAGGCTTTGACAAAATGAATCAACTCTCTAATGGCTTCTCATGTCTGAATTTGGATGTCGCCGATAGCCAGGATGACACAGAAACTCTTGGGGAAACCGAGACAGTAAATGGAAGAGGTAACGGCTGGGTAGCAGAATTTGTAAATAAGTGTCTGCATCATACTAAGATTTGTAGATCAATAGGTGTGTTGAAAAAGAATAGTTCAATAATTGAATGGTCAATAGGAAAAGGAGGGAATAATAGTTAATCCCCAGTCCTCAGTATTCATTTAGTACCAGAAACTCAAACATTTAACTATCCCTGCGAGAAAATGACAATTTGTGAACTCTGCAGGTAAAGCCAAGGAAAAAGATGACAACTCAGGAGAGTACGAATTGCCACTTGTATGGATTGACCTTGAGATGACTGGTAATTATTAGTTCATGACTCGTGAAATTGGTTTGGTTCTTAAAGACACATACTGAAGCACATCAATTAACATATTTTGCACATCCTTAATCACTATTTGCATAAAATATAGATATTGCTATTGATTAACCTGAAAGATAATAATTCTGTTATCCTAATATATATGGGTTCTGCCAATTTTCATTCAATATTTGTACCAGATTCACCTCTCTTTAGATTCTCTTCTTGGATACCAAGGAATCCTTAGGTCCTTAATCTCTAAACTATCATTGTGTCACTAACATTGGATCTTGGATTATGTTAGGTCGTACATAATACTTGCTTAGTAGATAGACTTGGAGGATGAGATTCCCTTGAGTATAGAGTTGCCAATACAATTAAATTGAGAATGTGGCCACATATCAAACGTAAGATGGAGAATCGTGGGGTCAATCAACTTGATCCAAACATAAGCTGGACACATACATTGTCTTGCTCATCTTACATCCTGATGCACCAAACAATAGCAGCATTGTAGATCTCCAAAAATACTCTTGAAGATGAAAATTTGTTGGTATAATTTTCTTTTGACATTTCCTTCCTGTGTAGGTTTGGATATTGAAGTTGAAAGGATATTGGAGATTGCTTGTATAATTACTGATGGAAACTTGACCAAATCAATTGAGGTAAAATTGTCTCACCTTTCTAACTTATCCCATATTTCTATTCTAGTTTTGCACTCTGTTAACATCATAATGATTGAATATTACAATATAGTTCGAAGTTAGGAGGAGAGATCTAAAGTAATGTATATGGTACTTATCACCATAATGCCAATTGGCTGATAAAATTTCTTTCTCCACTTTGCTGAGTTTGCTCTAGGGTGGTAATATCCTTCTCTGTAATTTACAGAATTTTGTCTACCTTCTCTATCATTAGAATTTTGCCGTGCGTGATCACTTGTGCGTCCTATACATCTCTTCAATATTTTCTCATCCTTCTACCAACAGGAATTCATTTTGTGCTTTCAAAAATAGGGTCCTGATTTAGTTATACATCAAACCAAGGAGTGTCTGGACAATATGGGAGAATGGTGTCAGAGCCATCATGCAGCAAGTGGTAAGTGGCTTAATGTGTATGCATGAGGTTATAAGATTGCCTCATGAGAAATACGACTAGCATTTCACTATAGATTACATTTTGTTGATTCTAATGTTTGTTCAAAGCTGAAACTTAATGTGATTTAGGTTTGACTCAGAAGGTGCTCGAGAGTACCATCACTGAAGAAGAAGCCGAGAAGCAGGTATCGTATTCCCTTTAATAAGCCCAAAAAATGTTTTTAAGCTTGTTTGACAAGCTTTTAAGAGCTGCATGACAATTCTGGATTTAAAAGAACCCACAGACATCCACACCTTTCTCGCCCTTTTGCCTAATAAGATGGCATGTTATTCACATACATTCCTCATGTGCCCTGGGTTCTACAAGTTGGCTTCTTGGATTAATATTCCTTTTTCCCTCGCATCGTGCAGGTTGTTGATTTTGTCAAGAGAAATATAAGGGCGTATACACCACTGCTCGCAGGAAATTCAATCTATACGGATCTTCTTTTTCTGAAGGTATGGTGTGTGTTTGTCTGAATCTATAGATACCATTTTGAGGAACTATTCTACAAATAGATGCATGTGGTTACTATATCTTTTAGGTGGTCGTTCCACTGAACTTCAGGATTATTCTATATTTCTTACTATAGTCAGCCTTTCAACGTTGAAGCATATAACATCACCAGTTATTCACTCTTCTCTTTCTAATTTATTTGTTACAGAAGTTTATGCCAAATTTGGCAAGTTTGTTTTCGCATGTACTTGTTGACGTCAGCAGCGTAAAGGCACTGTGTTTTCGTTGGTATCCAAGAGGTAAAACTATACTGCATTTTTAGGCTTTATCTGATCTAGCCAATGTATACATCGGTTAGGTTGTGGAGTTTTACATGTTGTATTTTGAATTAGACAACAGGAAGGCTCCTAAAAAGCAAAACAAGCACAGAGCTATGGATGACATTAAGGAGAGCATAGCTGAACTCAAATACTTCAAGGAGCACATATTCAAAGCCTCCAAGTCTAAAAAGTGACAGTGAATGAAACTCTCATCTCATGATTATGATTCCCAAGATGTGGTGTTTACCTGCCAGTGTAAAGTGATTCTGGATTTTAGATGTAAAAAGGTCTTTGGTCTAAATTATGAGCTCAGCCATGTTTGACAAACTGATTTTATACTATCACATTATTGGCTATCATATTGAGTTCCAACTTAGAGCTCCACGATTGTGTCCCTATTTGGCATCCCTTCTGATTGTTGCTAACTTTAACCTCACTTGACCTACTATCAATTTTTCTCATTCATAAAAAACAATTTTGAAATGTTTATTGACTCGTACATTTGTTTGTGTTTTCCTGCTTTGTGGAGCTGAAGTGTAGTAGAAGTACAACAATCCTAATATCCTATGATCATATTCTAGTATTTGGAAAAATATGGAATGAGAAACCCTACTTTATCTAGTTCTGGAATTAAGCAAAGAAAACAATATTCGATACAGAAATTGTTCATTGTAATTATTAGAAATTATGAGGATGTTATTGGAAATATTTATGTATAATAGTTCAAAGAAAGAAATAAAAAAGAGTGAGACCAATAACTAATTGTTCTTTTTTTTTTTTTTTTTTCTATATCATAGAAGCTACAGTTTCAACATGGTTGCTTAGATGTTAAAAAAAATTATATAGATGGATTTGGCAAAAAAAGTATTTTAGTGAGTTATTTTGGGTACTAACCGGATAAAAATGATCTGAGTTTTTAAAATTAATCTCAACATTTCCCATGTTTATTTTAAGGTTGGGACCCGCATATTTAACGGATAAAGGGTATATTTGGTTCAAAAGTATAACAAAGGGTATATATTTAAACTATTTCTTTAGTACAGGGGTATATTTGACCCTTTTCCGTACAATATATATACTGATTTAGTATCAGTTAAGCGAAATTATCAGCCTTAATGATAATTATATATATATATATATATATAATGATTTAGTATCAGTTAAGCGAAATTAATTAGAGGGCTATATAGTGTAATTATTTAGTGGGTATGAACGTAGGGGTATATGTTTATAATTATTTTTATTTTTATGGGGTATTTGTTTAATTTCCCCTAATTTTTTAAGCACGTACCGTTGTCTTGGCCCAACCCATGATTTAACAGAATAGGACTAAAAAATTTAAAGTCCATGTAAGAAAGGGGTTGTAATTATATTTTTTGTTATGCTACAAATACTTGCTCGTCTAATCTGTCCAAGTCTGGCTGAAGAAGAGTTACGAGGTGTAAAACAAAAAAAAATACATCAATCGGACATGTTATGTATACAGATATTAGGGGTGTGCAAAAATCGAACTGACCGATAAACCGAACCGAAAAAAGTATTATTGATTTATTGTTATTGGGCTATTGGATTAACGATTTTTTAATGGTTTATAAAAAAATATATCGGGTTATCGGTTCGGTATTGATTTTTAATATTGGGTTATTGGGTAAACTGATAACCCATTAAGACTAGTAATTTACTACATTTACGTGTACATAAATATTATATATTAATCTCAATACCTTACTAGTTACTGTCTTTATCCTTGAGCCTTCAATTTACACTTCAAAGTGACTTTTAGTTCACAACTTCACATTATACAAAACGTCAAAATCTAAAGTTAGAACCCTATTCCTCTTATTTTCTCTTTGTGTTACACTTGTATAGTTTTTTCATTAAATTATTGTGTTGTTGCGTCAAATTTATTAGAGAAGTCATATATTTATTTTATAAGTATTTTTTTATTGGTTAAACCGAAAACTAAACCGTTAAGGATCAAAACCGATAAATCGACAATCGATAAAATAATCTCTTATTGATTTGGTTATTGATTTAACGTATTTAAAAATCATAAATCGATAAACCAAACCGACAATACATAAAATCAAACCGAACCGATCGATGCACACCCCTAGCCGATACCCCATTCACTATAAATATGAAATAAAAAGATAAAAAAGAAAAGTCATTCCACTTCCACAAAAAATCCTCACCCAAGTTCCATAGCTTTGATTGGCTATTCCGGTCCTAATTTTCCTACCTCAGAGAAAAAGTACTTCCCTTTTGGGCCGATTGTAGGCGAGGAGGGATTCCAACCTCCAATAGCATGGTTTGTAGCCACGTGCTTTAATCCCAACCCGACATAGTATGTGGGCAGCCTACATACTGTTGGATTGGGCTGACAATTTTTTAGCCAACAAAAACATGGGCTAGCTCACTCTGGCTCGTCACATTTCAAAACTAGTATGGGCTAGTCCGAATAAGGTGTCCGACTCATATTGACAGCTCCATGTAGTATCATTAACATGAATCTTTCATATACCATATTTTCTTTCTTTGTTATTCAATCAAATACTATGAGGAGATATCTTTTCCATATTATTTAGAAGTGTGTGATTTATCTTGGAACGGTCTAAAAAGAATACTATAAACGTAACTTAAATATTATAAATGTAATAGCTGTGATAATATTTCAATCGCATTTTTTTAAAATTAAATTAATACCTACCTTTATAAACCTCATAAAACGAGAGACACATATTAACATCATTTCATGACAACGAAATTAATAAAAACACATCAAACATCATTCATGCAAACCACGTTGTTGTTGGAAAATATAACCATATCTTCTTTCTTTTTTGGCAATTTTCTTCCAAATTCTTCATTTCTTTTCTTGATCATCAATCATTTCATAATCACTCCCCCAATTTATTGTGGGTGTGATTCGTTTTTCTCTGTTTCATTTCATTAATATATAATTAATTATCATATTTGCCTGTCATGAAATAATTTACCAGAACTTTAACAAACAGAAGAAAAAATAATATATGGATGGAGGTGGAGAGGATGAAGGTTCATTGGAATTTACACCAACATGGGTGGTTGCTGCTGTATGCACCGTCATTGTTTCAATTTCTCTAGCTGTTGAACGCCTCATCCACTATGCTGGGAAGGTATATTTTTACTCTATTCAATTTGTCGGATATTATAATTATTTGTCATATGAATGTGCAATATGGTTATATAAAAGATTTTTGTAAAAATGCAGGGTAAGATTTGTACTTGTGGTCCAATCCTTTCTTGGACAATGTGCATAGCTGAAGCTTAGTGCACGGGTGTTTTTTTCTATGAAAACAACAATAATTAACATGCATTTTATTGTCATGTTTGAATCTGTCTATTGTTAAGAAATCAACACACATATATAATGACTCAATAATACGTAGCTTAGCAACATAGAGCGAAAGGTGGTCAGTTAAACATACTTCATCGGAAAATTATACTTTACTAATTAGGTATATAGGTCAAAACTATTTTCATACATATATATGTATTTGAACTTTGAACATTCTTAACGAAATCTCTGGCTTTGCTACTGGTGCAGCGTCTGAAGAGGAAGAAACAAAAGCATCTCTATGAAGCCCTACAGAAAGTTAAAGAAGGTTCGAAAATATACAACATTGATCAATTAAGGTTGCATTTATATGTGAACTATTTTGTGAATGTGTATTATGTGCAGAGTTGATGCTGTTGGGGTTTATTTCCCTGCTGTTAACGGTATTTCAAAGTCGCATTGTCGAAATTTGTGTGCCTCCTCGTGTTGTAACACACTTACTTCCCTGCGCGTTACCGTTTGAGCATACTTCATTTTCATCTCCAACTCCATCTCCACCTCCGACTCATGAGGAGCCTCATGTTAACAATCAGACGGTTCACTATCATGCTGGTCCTCACCATCAACGACATTTGCTTGCAGAAGAAACAATGACTGCTGACGGTTACTGCCATCATAAAGTACTTGAGTCATTGCTCTTAACTTCCAGCTATATACTTTGCGTTGGTGATGTTCTGTTATATCTGTTTCTTGTTAGTTTGCAAGTTACGAGTTTGGCAGAATCCAGTAACATTGGCTCACCCCCTGTATTTGTGTTAAAAAAATTCATTTAGCATTTTTTTCCTTTTATATTAGACAATATAATTTCAAACATTGGTGTTTATGTGCTATTCTTGTGTTTAATTCTTATATAATACTTTTCGTTGTTTTTTCAGAATAAGGTCCCGTTACTATCTCTTGAGGCGTTGCATCACCTTCATGTTTTTATATTTGTCCTAGCTATTGTGCATGTGACATTCTCTGTTCTGACTATTGTATTTGGAGGAGCAAAGGTCAGTTACTAAGCTTTTCTGCTTAAGTTTCTTTTACTTTGTCTTTCGGGCTAATTCATTGTTTGTGAACTTTTTAATAATGGCCTAGATACGTCAATGGAAGCAATGGGAGGATGCAATCGTAAAAGATGATTATGAATCCGAACATGGTATGACTAAAGAGGAAAGGAAGTAAATGGTTGAAATGTAAAGCTACTAGTAATATTGGTGTTCCATTTTGCAGCTCATCTGAAACCAGCAGTTACCCATGTCTATGAACATGATTTCATCAGGAATCGATTTCAGGGTATGGGTAGACAATCAGCCATTTTGGGTTGGGTGGTAAGCACTTCCCCTCCCATTCTCCGCGAACAATATGGCATCTTTGTATTTCCACATGTGCCAAAAAAAAACTTGTATTGTGTGATTGTTTTGACATATGTTCTCAAATGACTCGCGATAGACTCATATGATCACCTTCTTTCTCCGATTCGTATTAGTATTAATTAACTAACTTACTGTGTTTTGGTGAAAATTTGCAGCATTCTTTCTTCAAGCAATTTTATGCTTCTGTCAACGAGTCAGACTACAGAGCGCTTCGTTTGGGATTCATTATGGTAACTTTGTTCATTTGCCATAGTTGTTAGATAGAGACTGGCTTCTTGTTCTACAATGTAGTGATTTTTACTTGGCATTGTACATAACATAGTAAAAGCATACTCGTCGTGTAGACACATTGCAGGGGAAATCCAAGATTCAATTTTCATAGGTACATGATACGTGCACTGGAAGACGATTTTAGGACAGTTGTTGGTATCAGGCAAGTGATAGGATGATGATGCTAAAGCTCTTAAACATTTTCTGAGAATGTAGTTTCTCACTGCTGGTTCTTCAAATTAACTTGTCGCTCTTTTGCTTTTGTTTGTTTTGCAGTTGGTATCTCTGGATATTCGTAATCCTCTTCTTGTTGCTTAACATTAACGGTATATCCCAGCTCAAACTTGAAATAGACTTGTTCACCTTGCCACACTGCTACGATTTCATGCTAGAGCCTACTTAAATCAGCATCATACTAAAATGCTATTGTGCTTCGTGCTTTCGTTTATTGTGATGTGAAGGCTGATACATCATTATGCTTGTGCAGGTTGGCATACATATTTCTGGATTGCTTTCTTTCCTTTTATTGTGAGTAACCCTATCATAAATTTCACTTATGTAGTTTCCATTGTTTCAGTCTCCAAATCTGTAAACTAACATTCTGGAAACGATCACTTGTAGTGATAGCTGTCAATTTAGGCTTTTTTATCGGTTAATAAAAATCGATAAGGGTATTCTGCTCTGGTACTCATATTCAAGTCATAATAATTGATTTTATGTTGCCTTTTCGTTCTTCATTTTCGTGTGTTTTATTTCAGCTTCTGCTTGCTGTGGGAACAAAATTGGAGCATGTGATTCTACAGTTAGCTCATGAAATTGCTGAGAAACATGTAGCCATAGAAGGTGAATTGGTTGTAACACCATCTGATAATCACTTTTGGTTCGATAACCCTCAAATCATCCTCTTCTTGATACATTTTATTCTCTTCCAAAATGCTTTTGAAATAGCATTTTTCTTCTGGATTTTGGTAAGTTACTAATCAAGTAACACCATTCTAATTCAGTGTTCAATACAATTTTTCAATGCTCCTTTCCTAATTTCATGTTTTTTTCTATCTTTCTAGTTCCAATATGGCTTTCACTCCTGCATTATGGGAAAATATGTCTTCGTCATTCCTCGGCTTGTCATAGGGTAGAGTTCACTACTCCTTCCTCTATTTATAACCCTATATATACAGTGTGATTTTTCAGCGAAAGGAATTCAAATGAACCAACCCCCTTATTGCATTTCTTGACCCTTTTTCTTTTCTTTGTTAGATAACGTTCATATATGAAAGTGGTTTTCAACTTTTCCAGGGTAATCATTCAAGTTTTATGCAGCTATAGCACACTGCCACTTTATGCTCTAGTTACACAGGTGAGTTTTTACTCGAACCAGTTTGTGAACTAAACCTTAATGTCCTTCTCCTAATATTGGTTTTACATGAAATTATAGATGGGGAGTCATTATAAGAAATCGATGTTCGATAATCATGTTCAAGCTTGTCTTATGGAATGGGCTGAGAAGGTGAAAAAGAAGAAGGGACATAAGTATGGTAGAGATAGCTCTACCCGTTCAAATGAGGGTTCTGTTCTTGGATCACCAATGTCTATAAATGACCACAAAGATCTCCCTCAAAATGGGGTTTAGGATCCATGTCATTTGGACAATATTTTGTAAAAGTTAGGTATGATCAAATATACCAGTTACTGTATATATATGTATGATAAAGAGTGCCAAAAAGCTATAGATTTTTACTGTGCAAGATGAACTGAAATGGAGAATCATGGTTGGTGGAATTCAAAACGTCGACCTCTACTTGTTTGGGACTGAAGCATAGATAGGCTATTGCTGAGGTGAAGGGGGTTTTGTATATGTATTCCCTTGACAGTTTAATGTAAAATTAACTAGATATATTAAGTTTCACTTGATATCAGTAAAATGTACCATTTGTCCACAATTTGCCAACTTTGGTTTGTATTTCTGAATGCTGTTTTCGCAGTTGGAGAGGGTTCTTCCCTCTTTATGTTATTAGTGCAGCATACACCTATGAGTGTTACCTAACTTCAATGAAGTGAGCGAAAATCATAGAAGACCAGAGCTCAAAATTCTATCATAGACTAAAAAAGGTAAAAAAATCGGTAGACAATTACTTGCTGTCTGCCTAAACTTGATGGGCAGAGTTATTGGATGTTTGTTCTAGTGCTAATGGGAGATAATACATACCTGGTGAAATAGTCAAAAGTTCACACAAGCTAGCCCAACACCACCATAACTTTTTTTTAAAAAGTGTAAATAACATAAAAACAGAAAAATTGTGGAAAGGTACAGAATTACAATTTTTAAATGATGCACAAGTAGAGTTTTTTCCAACAAGTTAAATACGTAGTAGTTATTCAGGATTGATGATGGCTGATAACAGGTATCTAACATTGCATTGCAAATAATTCTGAAACTCCTAACTTAGTTTTTGACCACTTGATGGGTAGCATTTAGGCATCGAAATTGACATGTGTATTGAGCATAGCCATCTGAAGTTTGCTTAGAAAATCCTTCTGGCCAGTAGAAGATTCAGCTCCTGCTTGTGACATCAACTGGAAACAAAAGATAAATGTTCAGTATTTATCGAAAGTTGACTCTGGGGAAGGGAAGGGGGGGGAGAGAATAAGCAGACCGCCTCTTACTTGATGTGGAAGCATAGGATGCCCCCAAGGTGATCTTTTTGTGTACATTACAGGCCTTTCTGGGTAAATAGAAAGACAGCCAAATTAGTTGTGATCAGAAGAGTACAACAATAATACTTCAATCACAAGCAAGTTGCAACTATATGAACCCTTTTTGCTCTATTTTTTATTTTTATTTTATGACCAGGGAAACTCGCAGCCGCTACCCTTTGGGTGCGCACAGGGTAAAACCCCCACTCCTATGCAATAGCTCGCAAACCACATAGGATGGGTAACCCGCATTAGGCAAGCCCGATGCGACGAACTCGACCCAGAAGGCAAACCCCTTGCTTTCACTGGCAAGGGGTTTCAAACTTAAGACCTCCAACATGAAAGTCCCAATCCCAAACCACTGGGCCACCCCGAAGGGTTCATTTTTGCTCTATTTAAGCTCATCTTAATCCAATATTACACATACAACAACATACCCAGTGTGATCCCACAAGTGAGGTCCGGGGAGGGTAGGATATACACAGACCTTACCCCTACCTTTGTAGGACAATCCAATATTATATATGATAAAAAAAAAATTAAAAAAAACATGTAGATGTGTCTTTTGTTATTTTATTTGAAAACATAGTCCATTACTAATAGAAGTGAGATTTATTTATGCTCAATGTCTCCTAGGAATTCTTTCTGACCTACGCCGCACAGTCATCAAAGCTTAGTTGGTAATATACGACTAAGCTAAAGACAATGAACGCATACGACTAAGCTAAAGACAATGAACGCATTAAACAGATGATAACAAATTCAATACTTTCTGCACTCCTTTTTAACACGGAGAACTTCAATGCAGTTTTAATCCATACAATCAAAGCTAGAACTCGCAGAAGAATGTGCTGACTTACTCAATGATACAAAGAAATAACCCAAATCAAAGTGGTAGAATGATATCAATAGGTTTCCTACAATTCCATTTTGTTGCTCTAAGCCTATTTTAGACTCAAGGACGTCGACAATTGGCATTACCATATAACATGATAAAGGCTAAAGTCCAGGCAGGCCATTCAAACTTGGCATTACTACCCAGTCAGAATGAAGTTAGTACACATAAGAACTCAATCCCAGAAAGGACACTCGAAGCATACTTAGAAGTATTTAACATTTTTTTCTTTTTGGGATGAATGAGGGTCAATTACTTTTATTTGAAGTGTGAGCATTTAGGTCTCAGGATAACCAGGAGGTGGATGATATGATACAAAACAAAAACTCAGACACATTCCAGGCTTAGAACTGTTCAACATACCATCCAAAAGAATATATGATGTTACCTTCAAAAGAAGCACCAGAATAGATGAATGATGCAGTGAATATATATGTTCACAAAATATACATTTCCAACACAAATTGAAATGCGAAACGTGGCAAAAAAGTATCCCAAATAACTTCTCTACATAGCAACTCAAGGAAGAAATCAGAGCAATTGATTAGTAGAGAGGCACCCTTTAACTTACCACGAGAATCTTCTGATAAATTATTGTGAGCATTCAGAGCAGCTGCCCAGCCTATAAAAAAAAAAAGATGAAGCTTCATCATCATTCTCACTTTTGACTTTTTGATCATAGTAACTAGAGGCATCATACAATGTTAATGCAAAAGACTGGAAGCTGGTAACCAAATTATTATCATAATATGGGAGAACTGTAAAGGATATGGAAGGTATGACAATGTAATTGAGATAGAAGTGATTAAATAGATAACGGAATTGATAATATTAGGAGCTCATGATTTGATTAAAAAAACATACGGTCATTCAGTAGCTGAAAAGCTTCGCTTGTACAACATCCTTGTAGCGGTATTAACTTTGTTGGAGGATACTCATTCACTCGATTGACACCAGCATCAGATACAGACTTAGCGGCACTCATTTGGTTCTTCTCTCCATCACTAGCATAGCTGCTAGCTCTTTCAAGTCGATCTGTAAACTAAACCATTAGAGAAAGGGCGATCTAGATTCCTAGTATAGAAGACTAAATCCAGTCAAAAATCCATAGGCAAAGAACACAAGTTATCTATTTATTCGAAACATACCTCACATAAAACTAGTCGACCAGTTGAGAGTATCACACACTTCAAAGGTTTTATTCTATGTCAATAGGTCAACTCAGATTCTAGGAAGTATTTACCCTCCCCTGTGTTTTCTCAGGGGTTGGACATTGGCTTAGTTTGTAGTTATCTACCATGTACAACCTTCAAGAAAGGTCAATTCTACTAGTTGATCACAGCTAAAGACACGTGATACCATAGTGTCCCTAGAGAAAAACTTATAAAATCCAATAGAAGGCGTCCGTAGCAAAACCGAAAAAAGAAAACTGCTTCATTTTCTAAAAATTAGTAGTTGTATTGAGATGCATACTTTGTTGATGCTACAATAATAATAAGAGCGACATATTTGGAGTTACATTAAAGTGATCAACTTTACAACACTAGCTTAAAAGATCAAAAGGATAGCTTCCACTGATTGGCAGCTAGTACGGAAACAATCTTACAACTCTCATTTCCAACTAGAGTTGGCTCATCTCAACGGAAATTCAACTTACATTGCAGCTTCCAGACTTCCCACTTTCAAACTTGTCGCTATCGACACAGGTATGATCACGATTAAATTACACAATCAGATATTAGTATGTATGATCACGGATTACCATTTAATTACACAATCAGATTTTAGTAGCTTACTTATGTTTATCTTTTAAGTGAGATTAGCCTTGGTGATAACAGTACATTCCATGTAAATTTAAGGCATTAAGCTTAACATAATCTCAATTAATTAACATAGTCTAGCTTTATCAAAACTAGTTACCTCCTCCAGATTTTCGCCTGCCGAGTGAACGATTCCTGATACAAAGGACAATATCACATTAAATCAATTCAATAAAACACATCCAAATTCAGTAATTCAATGAAATATGTCCAGATTTAGAAAGAGCGATTCGTATGATAAGATCATTCTGATACCGCTGATTGGGAGGCGCATAACGCTTGACGGTTACGGTGTTGTCGGTGGCTGATGAGTCTGCAGCAGGATGTTCCGGCATCTTATCTCCGCTCGCTTGGTATTCAACAAGAGCCACGCACCGCCGCCACTTATTTCCTGTGAACTTCCGGTGATATTTCTCAGCTACGCATCAGAGAACGTGTGATGAGTCTGCTGAGGGTTTTGATTGAATGATTGTGATATTTTGCTTGGTTTTTAAGAATGGAAGTCACGCGCTTCAGGTAGAGTGAACATACTCTTCAATTTCAACTTTCATCCCCGACCTTTTCAAGAACTTTCAAGGGAAGCCCGTCAAGTTTTATTATTTCTCTTTGCCGGACCTTAATCAAATGAATTGAAACTTTTTAACTTGTGTTCTCCTAATAGCCAGACAGACGTAAATCAATTAAAATTTTGATTTAATTTCATTTTTATTCGAACCATTATAGACTTATTCATGTTTGAGAAGAAAAATTAATGCAAGATGTTTTGGTCTTCGTCCTCAAACTTTTACCTAATTTTGGCTAAAACATTGAGCAAAATTTCGTTGAAAAGGAATTTTACTTCCCCATAAGCAGCATGTGGCATTAAGTATAAAGCATACGAGACTCCAAAATCAGTGACAAACTAAACTGCAGAGATAAAACACCAGCATCACGGGTACTAACTAAAATTCACCTTTTCACATCGTGCAAAAATATCATTCTGATTTACTCAATACAACATCAGTTCAAAAAATGATGCAAGAGAGATATGTTCTTCTCATGCAGAAACAAAAGACTAGACATAAATGAATAGGGAAAATACATTTTGTATAACTTCACAACTCAATCATACAATGCTCCTTTCGTGCTGCACATAATGAAAAATGCCTGTCATTTTTCCCAGAAACCAGTCAATTCAAGAGCCATTCACCACCAATGTCTTTGGGCACTGACGTTAATTTACAGTAACAGAGTAATATATTGCACTTAACCATCACTGCTATAAAGGCCCATTTCACCAGTCCAGCATGCCACATTATGAAAGAAGACTATCATGCAGAGTCACCACGAGCATTGCTTTGAAACTGTTCCTACCTCTTCTTCTATCAAAAAGTCTGAAGATAGATCAAAGCTAATGAATGGACGCAGCATCTAGAAAAGCTCCTCTGAATTGAATTTGTTCCATGCTTCCTATTGCAAGATATAGAACTTAATAAAGAGCACAATAGAGTATAAAAAGTGACATAAGCAGTGACAACTAAAGGATCTTTCAATGATAATTCTGACAAGGCAAAAGGAAAGACTCCAAGAAATGAAACTTGTCATTAGGCTGCATAAGAATCCCTGCTATAAAACCACAGACATCTGTTTTTAAGAGGCTTCATAAAGTTCAGAACCCTTGACCCATGGCTTGAAAAGCAAATACCAGGGGAAAAAGCGAGATTGTTGGGAATTTGGACTAGATGGGTCCACTCAGCCCATAACCACAGACTAATTGATTATTAATGTCTCATGGTAAAGGAGTAAAACCTCCGATTAACAAAAAGTGTGAAGGGCATGTTAATGAAGAACCAAATTCGTAATGCACTGATGGAACATCATGTTGAAAAGTACCTTGAGCATGTCAAACACCTTCTCAGCAACATATTTCTGTTGAAGGGTGGCGCCTTTCTGCTGCACTTTATCGGGATGGATACACAATGTTGCTTTTCTATATACCTTTTTCACAGAAGCACCAGTAATTAAATCCGTCAAAGAAACAGGCTGCCAACCGCATTCAGGCCAAAGCACCTATGACACAAGTTAATTTGATATCTTTATCAAGACCATTCTATTAGAAGCAGACAATCAAATGTTTCAGAAAGTATAGGTTTTCCCATTCATAAATAATTTATTTGTGAATGTCAATCAAAAAAGTAATGATTGTTCTAAGATCCAAGTTATGTTGGTCTCCATAGATGTTCAATACATGTGTAAATCATTTGATACATAAATTTCTATGGTTGGAAGAAAAATCTGTAATCTGATATGATGGATTCCTGTGTATGTGTGTGTGCTTGGAGTTCTTTATTTTTTAACACCAGTGCTGTTCAAGGTGTGAATAGGTAGAAGGGCGACAATCCCCCAACCCACACCCACATCCCAACCCCACAAAAGAAAAAAAAAATGACTATGATTAGCAAGCAAGTAAATAAAGAGATAGCAAAATGGATAGGAAGTCCGTGTCATTTGTATGCCAATTTCTGCTCAACGAAAAAAACTCCTTTTAAATTCTCTCCTCTCTCGTGTTAATAACCAGGTGTGTGTTAAGTGGAATCTAACAGTTCTGGGGTACAACTAATTCCTCATATAAGCGAACATAAAACGGAACATACATATTGCATAGTTGATAGCAATGCACGCAGATTTCCTTCTTTCCCAGTAGCCCATCGCTTGATTTCAATATCTAGGGTCTCAGATATTCTCTGTAACAAAAAGCAAGCATCTACATTACATTGATAAAATAGTAAAAATCATAGCAAGGACATATCATAGAAGTCAGAGCAAAAAGAAAAAGGAGCCAATAGACAAAAAAAAAAAACGCGCATCCTAGAAATATTGATGCACCTAAGCTCTGCCAGCACACAGTTTAGTCAGGAATTATGAATAAGCAATGTTCAACTCATTCAGCTATACGTAGGATAGCATCATGAAGCAAAAGGCAAGGCCTTGAGGAGTCTTTTACTTTAGTTTAACTTAACATGATTCATCAAGCAACAAAAAGAAGAAAGTGATCCTACTGATGTGACATGGCTAGTTCAAATTTGCATCTTTAAACAAGATCCCAAAGTTTAGGTAAGATTTGAAGAAAGAAAATCTTTCCAATCAAAGTTTGAAAATACGCTTTAAAAATGATAAGGGGCATCTAAACAAACGCCGCAACAACATGATTGTTTTATAACTCTGTAATTCGATATAGGCATGTAAAAGTGGTATACAAAGAAAATTATAGGCATCATTGTTTTTTGAGTATTCCACTAATTGCAACGAGCACACGATAAAGTATAAGTACGTTTGCAAGTTGTTTCTTAAAACAGTACTTACGTGTCTTTCTTGCTGCTCCATCTGAACTTGAAGGTCACGTTGATTCTTTTCAGCCAAAGCTTTGGCCTGAGCAAATATATATCATAAATCATATATAAAGCTAAACTATGCAATACATGCTAAAGGCTGCAAACAGAAATTTGCCCCGACAATCCAAACATGAAAGAAAAGACACGTGTGCCAGGGGGCATACCGCACGCTCCTGAGTTCGTTGATGACGTTCCAATCTAGCTCTTCTTCTTTCTTCGGTTTCCCCTTCAACCTCTTGGAAATCTCCAGATGAAGTGGCAGCTGGTTAAGTAACATAATTCAGTATTCATGAAATTGATGAGACAGACTTAAAACCAACAACATGACACATTTTGTATGCCATTAGTTTGTCTGTAAGCATATTATTGCCTCGGTGACTTCTTGAAGTATAAATACAATATAAAAACAAATGGTAAGAAATTGAGACAGTTCAAATAAAAGCATCTTCTGTACAATTGAGGGAATAATTCAATAAAAACTGCTACTAACTGATGTGTTGAATTAAGTTGTAATTGCGTGACATTAATTCAATTGAAGTTAAAGTTGGAGAAAGTGAAAAGCCACCATGGTAGTTAATCTAGCCTGTGAGGCTTCACTAGTAGACAGTAGTACAGACTAACCCCCTGAATTTTGCTAGTGAAACCGCAAAAAAGTAAGTACCTCCAAATATTGAAGAGAGATCATCAGCAAAGCTTGTTGTTGAAGATGCCTTTGTCCTGTTGGAGGAGGTTGTGGTAGATGAAAATGTTGGTTTTGGCCCTCCAGCACCTGCCTTGTTCTGGAACTGTGAAGCAAATGAAGTCTCCTAGAAATGACAGGTGAAGAAAAGAAATAGTTACCAAAATGAATAATAAAAGATAGAGCATAGCAAGAGGCTTAAATTGATATCTTAGGTTGCTTTGTTTACATTTACAGAACTTGTTCTTGTCTTTGGTGCACTATTGGCTCTAGAACCCATATTGAAAAAGGATTCAAGATCATCATCATTCTTTTGTTGGTTCATCCTTGCAGCAGCAGCTGCCCTTTCTCGAGCCTCTGCAGCAGCTCTTTCTACTGCAGCTCGTTCTGCTCGACGTCTTACCTCAGCCTCAGCCTTTGCAGCAGAAGCTTTTTCACGTGCTTCTTTTTCCCTTGCTTCTGCAGCTACCTTTTCTGCTCTTTCTTTAGCTTCTGCTGCAGCTCTTTCACGGGCTTCCGCTTGTGCTCGCTGAACTGCAGCCCTTTCAGCCCGTTCTCGAGCTTCAGCTCCAACCTTCTCCACAACAGCTCTTTCGGTTTTTAAACGAGCAGCAGCAGCAGCTCTTTCTCTAGCTTCTGCTGCTGCTCTTTCTCGTGCTTCCCTAGTAGCCCTTTCTACAGCTTGCCTACCCCTATCTCTTTCTAGCTCTCTGGCTCTCTCCCTCTCCCTCTCAAGTTTCCATTGTGCTCTCTCTTCCTCTTCTTTTTCCCTCTGTTGACGTTCACGTTCTAATCTCTCCTTGTTTTCTTTCAATTCTTTTTCTTGTGTCTCATGCATGGCTTGTTCATCCCTGTCCAGGTTTACAGCCTCCTTACTCTTAGCTGCCTTTGCAGATTCTCTTTCTCGAACTTCCTTAGCATGTCTAAATTTGGCTTGAGCTCTATCCATAGCCTCCTTCATCGCAGCTGCTGATGCAGCAGCTACTGAGTTTGCATTCATATCTTCACCAGAAACAACTTCTGCACTTTCATCCACACTGTGGGGAGATTTACCCATGGCAAATTCATCAAGTTCATCCAACTGAGAAGTTGGAGGGCTCTTGGCTGCAGGACGAACAACCTTAGGACTTTGAGAGTATTGGTTGTAACTTGGAGAAGAAGAATATCTGTCACCCTTCTTTCTTGCATTTGAAGCAAAGGAACTAGACTCTGACTTAAAATTTCGCCGTGGAATTGGAGGAGGAGGTCGTGATGGAGGTGGAGCTCTTGTAGGTTGTGTAAAAAGAGGAATCTCTGATACACTAAGCCACACATCATCAGAAGGCTGCATTTGGTCCTCTGATCTTGGGGACGTATCTGATCCGAAGTGTGTTTCATGAATATTGCTACTTGCATATGAAGGGGGGGAGCCAGCTGGACCAAAAGATCTCTGAGGATCAGCTGAAGGCGTGTCAAACAGAGGAGAGTCCTGAAAACCATCCGCAGGCACCTTTTGCTGTGAGCGGCTATCAGAAGATCTGGAAGAAGATTTTCCGATGTTTTCTCTAGAAGAAGAGGCTTGTGTGTCACTCCTTCCAGATCCTGCCCTCTGAGGACTCCCTCCCGTCCCTCTGTTATTCCTAGCAGAGTACAATGGAGGGACAGACTTACTAAAACCATTCAGTGGATCAAAATCATCAAGAACTCCTCCACTAACCGATGAAGCTTCAGAGTGTGCATTTCCAGATTTACCTAGCTGACCAATCTGTTCAAGTGGATCCATGAACTCCCCCGAATTAGACGAAGCCGGCATTGAGGTTGACCCTAAACCTGCAAAAGGGTCATCCAGACCAATAGAACTTCGATTTGAATTTCCAGTGGGTTTGGAGTAATGACTAGACTCTGTGAATGACCTGTGCAAAACCACCTGTCCCTCATTAGACAATCACATTGCAGGATAACAAAGATAAGATAACAATTTGGACGTACAAATGAGTACATCAATTTATTCTAATTAAAAACACTAATTGCAACTGATATGCCAAGGAAAAATGCACCAACACGTCAAATACAGTCTAATCAATGTCGTTCACAGAGAGACCCTGTTCTGTCTTGTCTTCTTCTTTCTATAATCATTAGCTCAAAAAAGTGTCTATTGTGTTCTAGTCAGTCTAAGAAGAAATTCATGAAAATTGAAAGGGCTAATGGAGAAATGAACTGGCTTTGTTTTACGACAAGACACACAAACTACTAAGCACCAACAATTACCAAAACTTTGAGAATTCTAACCAGAATTACATGTATTCCACTACAACAGTTGCATATTTTTGTATTTTTATTGTTTGGATAAAGTAGCACCATTTTTTTGTAAGTATGGATGAAGTACCACAGTTTACATTTCCTGTGTGCCATCTCGTAGAGTTAATACGCTGTTCTTCACCTAATTAAAGCATTTTCAGCCTATAGGGAGCATATAGACATAATATATCAAGTAATTCTATATAAAAACAATAATAAGAAATACAGATTTCCAAAAGCTAAAAGATACAAGAATTTTGTGATATTTTCTATCCTATTCGACATGCAAGAGGGCAACATTCGTTACATGTTAGCCCTTTCAGACTGTATTCAAATAGCATAGACAGTAGTATGTATGTGAACAATGAGCATATGGCTTCTGCAGTAATGTATGTATGATCCTTTAGAAGTAAAATGTTCTCTGCTCTTTGGTAGTACATAACCTCCTCATCGCCAACTAAACTAGTTGGGATCAGCTATATAAACAACTATGCCTTAATTTTGTAGCAATTCTAGTCATTACTTTGATTTCACTGAGAAATAGCTTGAATTATTTAAAGCACAATGATTAGAGAAACAAGTGGAGCTTTGAGAAATATGACAAATTACCTCTTATTACTGGTGGAAGTGCTACTCCCAAAACCAGCTAACAAATCATCAAACTCTTTGGCACTCGAGCTCGTACTACTCTTAGGCTCTGTTACCTTCTCATTCGACTTCAAATTCCCAAGCAGATCACCAAAGTGTTCGTCCTTCATCTTTGGTTGTGGTGGCGAAGTCATTGTAGCAAAAACGTTGTCGTCAAATCTCACAGTGGATGCAGATTTTTCAGATTCAGATTTGCTCTTCAGTCCTGGCAATCCATCAAAAATATCCTCGTCGTACACAGGCTTGTCATACACCGGAACAGACGATGTTTTACTGTTGTTATAGCTATTCGAATCATTGCCAGTATTGAAAATTGAATCGTAATTGATATCATTCATCGACGAAGATTTACTGTTGTTATTACTAGACTTGGTGTATTTTGGTGGTCCGCCGAAGACGTCTTTGTACAGTAAACCATCAGAATCATCATACAACGGAGATGACGATGATCGTACGGAAGAGGAACGACGATCTCCACCGTCGGATCTCATCGGAGCCGATTTTCCACCGGGTCTAAACCCGTAATCTCGAGTCAGCATATCTAGGTCATCCATCGAAGATATATATTAAAGCCGTTTCAGATCTGGACCGAATTACCCTTGAAAACACTGCAATTGCTGCTGGTATGATCTGAAAATTAGAAGCAATTGGAACGCCAATACGGTCAACCGGAATCACAACGCAGAAATGTGAATGATCAGAAATTGCATCAATATGAATAAATATCTATCTATCTATACATATGAATATATGTACGTATAGGTAGAGAGAGAAAATTGGTGAATTAGGGTTTGAAGAAGAGGAGGAGGACTGAGTATCCGGTGACTGTTTCTCTCTCTTCTTTCTTCTTCTTCTTCTTCCTCCGCCTCCGTCGTGCGCCTTTGTTTTCTCGTTTCTCGGCGATTCTTTATCTCAGTTGTTATTGATTGGGTTCATTTTCGTGGAAGAACCTTTTTTTACTTTTTGGGCGAAATTTTGATTCTTTTTTGTTTCATTGTGAAATTTTGATTCTAGCCTAATATATTGTTGGCTAGACATTAAAATGGTAACTATTTTTCCATTTTAAAATCATAAATCATAATTATGTATTTGATATTTGATATTTTTGACACGAATTCAAATTAATTGAATCTCAAAACATGTATCATTACTATACCTTGCCTTATTAAGAGTAATGTATTTTCTTTTGTAATAAGTAGTACAAGTTTATTCAACAAATAAATAATAATAATGATATATTTAGTAAAATCTCATAAAGTAAATATAAAGATGATAAAATATATATAAACTTTGATTAGTAGATAAATTGTTTCGTGAAAACCTCAGCTCTAAGTGAATTCAACAAATAATCAGATAAAGTAATATGAATGGGTTTAACAATAGATTTGATATTTTATATATTCAATTTGTTGAGATTAGATGTTACTGTTTTTATTGTAGTAGTTTGAAAAAACAATTACACTATCTATTTAAATGAGTATTATATTTTTGACACAAGCATAGTTGATTTGTTGACAACATATAACTTTCCATTTATTTTATTTTATTTATAATTAATATAGAACAGGATGCTTAAATTGTAATTTATTTGTTTCTATGTTTTATAAGAACATTTTGCAATAAAAAAAAAAAGGTCTTCATGATTTATTTATTTTCCATTTACACGTCTATAGTTGCCATCAATAGTCAATTAATTCATTTTTTTGATTGAGACTTGAACTTAATAAAACTGGATCAAACATAAACTACTACCTAACAACAATCTATTTAATTTTTAATCTTTTATTGCATTATCGAATTTAAAAAGAAAAAAAAAAGGAGAAGTGAAAATCAACTCACATCTATTATGTGAAACATCTAACGAATATTATAAGGGGTCGTTTGGATGATTGGATCACAAACAAATTATATCAGAATTATTATTATCATTTATTCCATGAATCAGACAAGTATTCAAAGTATTTTCTCCCTTTTTTCTAACAAAAATAAAATAAAATTTGAAAGATGTATTTTGATTATTCAAGGGCAAGACACCTCAAGTTTCAGTTTCTTTCGTATAGATTAAAGAAAATGATTGGAAATAAAAAAGTTTTTAAGTTTTTTTGAATCTTTGTTTCTTATGATCAATTGGTGCCCAGCTGTAATGGGTAAGATTGTTCAATCTAATCAATTGGTCCTTTTACTTTAGTTTGGATTTGGAATCAATTGGTGTCCGACAATAATATATTCAGTGTAATCTCACAAAATAGAATGTGAATAGTATAAAATGTTCGCATACTTTATCACTACTTTAGAGATAGAGAAATTGATTTTGATAGACCATCAGTTGAAGAAGAAAATAAATGTACAGTATTCTATTTTATTAAACTTCGTATAAATAGAGTCGGAAGAGTATAAAATGTTCACAAACCTTATCACTACTTTAGAAATAGAGAAACTGATTTTGATAGACCATCAAAAAATGATTAATTCATTTTTTTTTCTATTTTACTATATATGGCAAGTGTAAGGAGACAACGCAAAATAGTTCGTATATGTGATGGACAAGATGAGGAGACAACCCAAAATAGTTTAAATATGTGAATAAAAGATGCACATATACTCTTATCTAACAAGGAAGTGAGAGAAGTTAACTATATATGATAAGTGTAAGGAGAAATAGAGTTAGGTCGAAAAAAGATGATAAATATAATAATAGTGATTAACATTTGTGGTACAGAATTGGTATCGACGATTGATAATTATAGTGGATAATAGTGATAAATAATAGTGTTGATTAACGATATGTAATGGACGATTGATAATTGTAGTGGATAATAGTGATAAATAATAGTGTTGATTAACGATATGTAATGATAACTGATAGCTAACGATTGTATCATAGATGGCGGTGATCGACAAGACGACAACCATTGTAGATGGCAGAAAAATGAACACAAAAAATATTATGGCCCATGCAGGTCTCGAACCTGCGACCTTCGCGTTATTAGCACGACGCTCTAACCAACTGAGCTAATGGGCCTTGTTGTGCTATAACACTCAAATATTATTTACACAAATTCTGTCTTCCTCACAAAAACATTGGATTCTGGTGCCAATCTGCTTACACACATTTTTATAAGTAGCCGTTGTTGTCCGCCTTCACCATTTCAAATTCGAACCAACAAATTAAAGCTATACAAAAAAACAAAATGCCATCGACAGCTCCAACACCTTTTCCCGACAATCAGATCCGCCGGCCAATACCTGGCCGGAAACCGCTTCAACCGAAGAATACTCCGGCAACTGCAGTTACATCCAATTCAAATAAACCAGAAAAATGGATCGAAATCTCAGTAACTCAAAACTCAAACAAAGAGAATCTTCATCCAGATTTTTCAATTCCGAAAAAGGCAACTAATCCAATCAGCTGCATTCAGGAAGAACCGTTCGATTCATCGCTAGCTGAGGAGCTTGGTGCCATTCGTGAAAAGCTCGAGAGGCTGAAAGGCGATAAAGAAAAGACGGAGAAGATGTTGAAAGAAAGGGATCTGATGCTGGATTTGCAGATGAAAGAGCTCTTAAACAGAGGGGAGATGCAGAAACAGCTTGAGCTTGAAGTTGATCGGCTTTTCCGATTGAATGAGCTCAGATTGTCCTGCACGGTAACTCTATTTTAATTCTTTTGCTTTCAGGTGAATTTCAATCTCACCAAAAACGTAAAGCTAAAAAATTCCAAATCTATATTTGTAAGAAAAATCAAGTAATCAAAAAAAGAAAGTTCTTTTAAAATTTGAAACTCGAAGATTTTATTTTGTAATTAGAGATTTATCTTAGATGAAGATGCAAGAAATTTAAAATATAAATCCTATTATAAGTTGATTTTTTGAATGATTTTCTTGTTTATGGTTGCTTGGAACTCAATGAAATGAACATGATTACAGTCTGGGGCGGATCTAGAGGGGCACGAGGTGTTCACCCGAGCCCCTCGGAAAAAAATACAACATATATATTGGTATTATTTTTTTTCACACCAATAATTGTTTTTCATGTATATATATGGATTTTGAATCGCCTGAACACGAGTCAAGAGGTTGACGTTTAGGGGGTCAAAATTCAACTTGAGGCACGATGATATAGGTATAGAGAATTCGAAGAATGAACTGTTTCACATTGAGATGAAATTGATTGATGGTGAATGTATATTGCAGCAAAAAATTTCTCCAATTCGAACGCTCAGGGAGAAGATAGAAGAAAAGAAGATAAAGGGTGATCATCTAAAGGCAAGTAGAACATTTACTAGCTAATCTCCTCTGCTACAACAGAGCTAAAATAAAATTTGATTTTTTGTTTCTTTTGTTGACATTGATATGGAAAATCTATATTTTTTATTATAGGAGCTGAATTACGATGAAGAAGATGAAATCATGACCGATAGCTCATCGGACAAGGACCCAAATGCTGCATAGGGAATGAATTTACAGCTATAGTCACAAAAGATAATGATTTGCATTGTCTAAAAATCTTCTGCAACACAGCATTTTCCTTTTCATACAATTCGAACCTTCAACATACTAGTTGTTGGCTAATTGTCTCATGTTGAACTACGAGTTTGATGTATAAATATATTGGTTTTGTCCCTTGAAATTATTCTGTTGTTTTCGTTGTCTATTGTGATTGATCTGTGCTTAACCATCTCAACTTCATACTTGAGGACTCCTGTTTTCCCCTGTATGACATATCCTCTGGCACGACAGCACTGACACCTCTAATGTTCGGAACATTAGTAAGTCTCTGCATCTATCTTTTTCGTCTCTGTGTTCTTCTCTTGTTGAAATGAAAGATAATCCCCGAGTTCTACGGAACTGCTGAAGAACTCGGTTACTCATCTTGGGTGAACAAGTTTGTAAAGTTACAATCAATTTACATTGGTCTTGTAAATACTGTATTGAACAAATATTAAGTTCTGAAAAGAATTGGCTGTTAGTGTTATGTAATGTGTATAGAGAAAATACAAAGGAAAATCTTCAAAAAAACAAGAAAAATAAACAATAATATTACATGAATGAAACATAACCGAAAAAAAAAAAAGATTTCTACTTTCTCTTCCACATCCTGATCTCAAGCATTAAAGCAGTGATGAATAAAATAACCAAAACAACAGAAAAACCAGCCTTCCAAGAACTTCCTGCATTCCCTAAATGGATACCATAGAAAACATTTATTGTTGCCAAAAGTATCAATACTCTCCCTGTAATGTAATGGTACCAATTCCAATATTTTCTTATTTTTGATTCCTTGTCTGGTCTCACCAATATTGCAACAGCCTATCCAATAAAGAAAAAACGCCAAAATGAATATCGATAAATCAAAATCATCAATGTAATTTTTGTAAGTCGAGTCACTTTAGAAACAACTTGAGACAAACCTGCAAGCAACCTAGAAGAAGAATGAAGATACCGAGGCCTTTGTGTCTATTGACATTGTTCTGAAGACGATTATTGAGAACGAGCCCACTGATAACACCCGCGAAACCAAGGATGAACCCTAAAGATTGAATAGTTGTGTGAGAGTAAAACCAGATTGGATCATATTGCCTCAAGTATCTAGCTGCCATGACCCCAATTGGCATGAGAATTCCCCATCCAAACATATTTAGAAGTCCATGGCTTCTCCTCAGGTTTGCATAAAGGGTCTTTGTCTCACTTTGACCTGTTCAACAACAACATGACAAGCATACGAAATTAATACACAATACATAAAAGTTCACGGTCAAATATTTAGTGTATTTCTTGATACATATACAGGGTCAGAGAAAAAAAACTATTGGGTTCACGTCAACTCGTAACGTATAAGCCACCTCCACCCTTGCTTCTGTCCCATTTTATGTGACAACATTTGAGCAGAAATTAACAATTAGGATGCATAACAGAAGGTTTCTGCAAGTACTAAAATTACATTGTAGGTTGTGAGAGTTTTACATTTTCATTCTCATTTTCATTTTCATCAAGGTGAATTTTTGTACCAAGTGTGTCCTAACAAATTATGTCATCATCGTTTCCCAAACATAGAAACGTGACACTCTTTTCAGGATGAGTTAAAAAAAAGTTGTACATAAAAGAGGACGGCGAGAGTACTTAAAAGGATTCGATCAAACAAATTTACTCTATATTTTGTTTTAAAAAAATGGAAAAAGCATAAGCTATATCTACCCCATTTAAAATAAAATTCAGCATCATGCTATTATTGAGTTCAGTTCAATCAACAAACTAGACATTATTCTATTAAGATGTTATACCTACTACTTCACCATAGTACTTTAATTTTCTTCTTTCCAAACTGAGATTTGCTTTGTCGTAAAAGAAATCAAAATACACATTTAGTTTATCAGTCATGAGATGCCAGCTATTTTGGCTTATAGAAAATAGTTGATTGATTGTATTGTACGTATTGAGATTAGGAAACCCTTTTTTTTTTCTTAAATAAAACTTAACAAACAACATTGGCTTCCAACCACCAAAGATGGTATGGGGATGCTCCTTCTTTAATCATAGATCTCGAGTTTGAGTCTTGAATATGAAAAATCCTTGGTAAGGAGTGTTACCCCTGAATGGAGCCCTACTCGGTACAAATTCAAGTTAGTCGAACTCTAGTACAAGTACCAAACACCAGATGAAAAAAAAAAACATTGGCTTCCAATTTCCTAAAGTCAAAGACGTAAAAACTACATATGTTTGTTGGTACTTAAAACATTATTATTGTTATTACTATAATATAAAGTAATTGATACATTTGTTGGTGCTGGGCAACTATCTTCTTACTCTTTTAGACCAATTATGATTGCCTTCATTAGAAGTTGTTCGTGGAACCCACCCGCCACTACTAGTCTCCCTACTAGAAAGACTTTCTTTTTTTGGGATAGAATTCAAAGTAGTCATATTCTGGATTGTTGTTGAAAAATGATCAAAACTTCACAAGTTAATGAAAAATAGGCAATTTTTGAAATTCATAACTGTGTCATGGATTTCAAATATTATGACTATATCTTCGATTTTATACTGGTTTAAGTTCGAAATTCATGGCGTTGTTGTATCAAAAATGGTTACTTTTCAACTAACTTTTAGATATTGGCCAGTACACAATGTGGCAAGATCGTAATTTTTGTCCTTTTTTCCCTTCACTCGGTGTTCGGTATATGGATTCAAGTCCCAATTACGAATTTGCATTGTGTAAGACGAGGAAATACTTCTCAGTTCATATATGAATTTTTCATACCAAGGATGACTCGAACCTGAAGGGATACACAACTATTAAGTTGAATGAATTATATTCATCACGCCACTATCTTTTAAAGGTCCGTCATAGTAATAGACTTGCAATACCAACTAATACTAATCAACAAGGGGCCTTTTTTAAAAAAAAAAATATGCCTACGGTGTTTGACCAGTTTTCGCGTACTTCGACTAATTTCATAGGATATCTATCACCTCCCGCCAATAGCAAATATCAGGTAGCTTTATCCACCAAAATTAGAACAGGTGAGAAAAACCACCTAATTTTTTTTGGCTGTCCCAAAATTTGAACTTGTAACCTCATGACTGTCAACCTGAACTTTGAACTTTCAACTACTTCATTGACTGCTAAGTCACACTCTTGATGCAACTAAGGAAGGGACTTCTTGATTTGTTTTTATTTATTTTTTAACAAAATTAACTTTGAAAAAACGAAATACTCCGTGAGAGAGCATTTTTAAAACATTTGTGTGATTTTACATTATATCAAAATTTGAAATATTTTTTGTGTGATATAAGACAATCAAATTAAGTCCATACAATAACAAGACAATAAAATTCGAACTCCATCCATTCACTAACCTGTGTTGTAATCCAAGGAAGTAGATGTATGATCCTGGTGTTCTGTCAACCGGTAATCGGCGGTGGACGGCAGCATTCCCGACGGTCCGACGGAGTAAATGAGCCGATTACTGGGCATTTCAGTGTTCAACTGAAAGGCCAAATAGATTCTCGAGTTTTCAGCTACGACGGAGGATGTTAAGTTGACAAGCTGGAGATTTCCTTCATCAGGCAACACCTGATCGGAAATTCAAAATCTAAAGTTAATGGATTCAGAATAAATATGATATTATTATACGTATACATTTAAATTTTAAAAAAATTGTATATACATAATTCGAGTCAAAAACAATGGTAACCAGTCCTAGATCCTACTGGAAACAAACCTGATTCGGCAATTGACCGCCGAGAAAATACTTCTTCATGGTGGCAGTCCCGTCATTAGAGACCCAGCCAACAATTGCAGTTGAGCCAACCATTTTTCCCTTTTCTGAAAATCCCATAGCAATATATGAATTTGTGTTTGGTGCTGAGAGAACATAACTCCATACATTTGTATCTGTTCTCATATACTTGAAACAGAGAAAAAAAAAATAAGGAAGAAAATGTTAATGAGATATCGCTACTAAAATAAATCCCTAATCTACGATCGAAAATTAGCAATTTCTGAAAGTAATAATGAAGGAAATTGTACTCTGAGGATGTAGTCTTGTTAACTCCATACTGTAAAACAATGGAAGGAAGTTGTATCGAAGAGAATTTTGCTTTTAAGTTTGAGATTCGAATTGCACGAATCTGTACTGCTGCCTTGAGAATTTACTTTCGAAATTTGGGAACTGATAAATATTGTTAGAAAGATGATGATGAAGAAGAAGAAGGAGGCAGAGAATTTGAAAGATGCCTTCATCTTTTCAACTTTTCTCTCTCTCACACTCTGTTTCTTTGTGGCAAATAAATGGGAGAGATGATTGTAATGGGGAAGTAGTGGCCTAGTTGGTTAAGTGCATGGTGGTTATGTAATGAAATATGTACGGGTTGAATTATTCATCTATTTGTTGATTCGACAAACGAATCAAATATTATAATTCAACATGTCAAAATGTAACGTAATTTTATATGTACAAAATCAAATTTGTAGATTTGGAATTATGTTAATTTGAAGGAGCAAAGTTGGACCATATTAAATAATGATTTGTTATTTGTTCCGAGCAAACACGGAAAAAATTAAAAGTCATAAAATGTTAATTGAATTAATATATTTTTATCACAATTAAATTTGATTCAATTTATTCATTTAACGTCTCTATTTAATTTATATATTCTAATCAACTTAGATTTGAGACTTGGTTCATTGATTGACTAACATGATGTCTCAAAGTACCAATATTTAAAAAAAATGGAATCATTAAGTAATATCTTAATGTAAAGATTACTTATGTATCTTCCTTCGTACTTAGGCATTTTGATTTTTGAATGAGAATCACAATAATGAATATTTGATGGTCTATAAGGACTGATCAATCTAAAAGTAGCATATTACTCAGTTTTCTTTGTTGTAACAATATAAAAGTAACGTATTGAATCTTGTTTAATAACTTGAAAATCTATATATTATAATAAAGCTAGTTATGAAAATTGTGACGTGGCGCTTTCTAAGGGCATGATTTTTATTTATCTTTTTTGTGGGTTTTATTTTGGCATTTTTCTCTCATTTCTTTCAATTATTTTATTTTCATACCTCTTCAATTACATATATTTTACTCTTAATAAATATTAATAATGTTCATAACTCCTAACCTTTCATATTCATAACCCTCAAATAATTTTATATACAAATTTATGACATCTTAAAATCACACTTATAAAAATCTATTTTGAGATATATGTTATGATTATTGTTTTTACATTTTCTTTATTCTTCATCTTTTATCTCTTTTGTTGGTTGATTTTTTGTCTCTTTTGTTGGTTAATTTTTTGTCTTCTTTGATCTGATTTTGCAGGAGAGATCTATAATGAAGAATGTTAGACATTTTTGTGCAGTTCGATTTACAAGGTAAAATTATGTGATGTACTTAATATAGTTGTCACTTTTTCTCTGTTGCAATTATAAATTCAATATTATTATTTTCAAATTCATGATAATAAGAATCACAATTTTTTTAGAAAAAATCGTTTAATTTTTTCTCTTTGCTTCTCTTTGTAGTTTATAAAGACTTTTTTTTCTTCTTTTTGTAGTTTTTAGAACATTAGGTTATGTTATGTTGATAACAAGATCCTTCCTTTATCTTTAACTCATAATTTAAAATTCTTTAAAATTTTTATTTGATTAGTTAACTTCATTTTTATATTTTGTTGTTGTTGTTGTAAGGTTAACTTATTTTGTTTTTATGTCAAGACATTTTTGAAATTAGAAGCAAAAAAAAGAAAGTCAACACATACATGTATGCTACTCAATAAAACATGTATATATAATTTTATAGTCATGTAAATCAACTTTTAATAACTATTATGATAGAACATGAGAATGTAAAGTTAATTCATAATTTTTAAAATATTGTATAATTTATAATAAAAAAAATGTTTATTGATATGGAACTTTGAAGTCTTCATATTTTATTTTATTTTTTAATTAATATTAGAAGTTTTCAAGTTTTTGTGATTGTCAGAGATCACTATCACAATCTGTTTGGTCAGAAATTGAAATACAAAAATATTTGTTTAGGATAAAAATAATTTAGTAAAGTTGTTCTCTCAAAAACTATTTTCTTTACCAACATAAGAATTATCTAGATAAAAGAAAAGTGGTGTAGCACATCTCTTTGACCAAGAATCTTAATTTTTTTTATTCGACATTTTTTTTTTCATTATTGTACAAAAATGAATGTATCAATTACTACTCTTTCATTGATTCATATTTTTTAATATAAAAATTTAAGTATCTTTATTTTCCATACTTTAATGACTTTTAATGATCATAATTTCTAAATTATATTAATAATCATGTTCATGATATCATTTGATATTTCATATTGTTGTCCTATAAATAGAGGCATATAATTATTATTTTTTATAAAAAATGATCAAATTTATATATATAATAAAATTACGAATAATATATATATATATATAATTTCCTTAACTCTCTTTTTTTTTGAGAAAAACTTTAAATTCTATCATCTAATTTTTCCAATAATTTTTTTTAGTTAAAAGTGCTAAAAAAAGATCATATATTTAAATTAATTTTCTTCTTAACAACATAAATGAAGTGTAAATAAGGATAATAAGAATCATATTTTTTTCTTTTTTCTTTTTACCATAATAAATGTTAATATATGATTAATGTGTATTAAATTTATTATTATTGAAAGCAAATAAAAGTTTCTTTTATTTTTTCTACATCAACGAAGGAGTTATCCTGTGGAGAGTTATTACTCCAATTTATTTAGAATAATTACCACGGTAATATATATTTTAATAATAGAAATAATTGTATTTATATTGTTAAACTTTTTTATTGTCCTAACTTTAACATTGCATACACACATTATTTTAAAATATCATTTCTTTTTCGCTCTTTGATAATCTCTATATAATTAGATTAGGTAAGTATCACATCGAGTCACTAAATGATATCATGGCTTATCTTTTATATCTCATTTTACGTTATGTGTTTAACTTTTTTTATTTTTATTGTAAAAATATAACCTCAATCGTAATGTTGCACTATTGCAACTTAATTCTCTCTTCTCGCAATATCTCTACAAGAATGAGAGTTTAAATACAAAAAAATTAATATTAATGGATTTTATGAGACACAAATTGAATTAAATGAATGTCGGTACGAACATTGAATATCGAAAAAAATATACATCCTTAACTTTTGAATTTCATGCATAACTATGTTAGAATATAATACAAGTATTTCTTTCTCACCATGATTTACGACAAATGTATCTTTATTTATTTATTGTGTCATTTATAAAAAAAAAGTCACGTAATTTATGATCGAGTAGATTTAATATTGTTGATTAAACCAATAATGTGGCTATACGAATCATTGAATTTAGTATGAAACTATGATAATTAGATTGTTAATTAACCGAAGCTTTTCATATCAATGCTTAAATTTTCAATTTTTTTATCAGTACAAAAATTTCTTTTTAGCAATTTTTCTAAATAAGTAATATCAAAGTCGTATTTTAATTTGTGTTTCTCTCTTTTGTTATATTATTTATTAAAATATTTATCAAATAGTGACATTAATTATTTAAAAATATATCTAAATTTTTATTATAGCCGCGCGAAGCGCGGATAAGTACACTAATTTTAGATAAAATATAAATTATACGAGATAAATCTGATTGAACGAGCTCAATTAAGAAGAAATTAGCAAGGAGAAATCAATCTGTGAACTCCATTTTGAGATACCAAATGGTGGTGCACCAACAAAATCATACTTACACGTAACATAAACATAATTATCAAGCAACTAAAACAAGAATATCCTCTTACTTGTCTTATACCATATTATCATACTAACTACATATAACTTGATAAATGCTACAAAATGTGTCCAAAAGATAAAGAGGCCACAATTTTCATGTAGCAAATTATTGTAAAAATTTATGACGCAAGCTTTATTACAGAAAAATAATAATAATAGAAAACAAATCATCAGTAAATGGATGAGGTCCAACTTTTTTTATTTAGTATCTATGAAATACGTTATTCACAGAAAAGAAAAAAAAATCATCATACTATAATTCACATGGTAAAACCAACAACACATTTTATAAGCATTTTGACCTTAGATTTTTTTCACTTTTTTTTTTCGAAGTTCAACATGCAATTTTATAGAATGGTCAATTTTGATGAACTATTCCAATTACTAATGCAACTATTCTTTGCGTCTATTTTTAAATTACTTACAAAAGTTTTAAAAAAACTTTAATTTATGTTAATTTCTAAACACGATTTTAATCTTCTTTATAATTTTTTAATTTGAAAACAATTACTATTATTATTTTATAACTTTATTATCCAAAAGTTTATTAGTTTTTTCAAGTAAAAGTGAGAAATTAATCCGAAAAAAGTGAGTTAGAGTAATTTTTATGACCAAAGTACCCTAAATTTTTCCATGAAAATAGTCAAAATGTCAAAGGGTAAAAACGTCAAAAGAAAAGTATCGGCCATCGACTAGGGTTTTAGCGAAGTATAAAACTAAGCTCCGCAGCAGCTGTCGCTTTTCTCACATTAGTTTCTTCCACTCCACACTTCTCCCTCACGACCGGCGGCGGAGGCTAATCGAGGAGAAACAATGGTGAGATTCACTAATTTGAGCTTCTTTATAGATTCCGTGCTGCATTTTGTGGTTTTGTTTTACACTTTCCGAAGCTTTGTTGTTGTTGTTTAGTAGTCGATATTTGGAGTAGAAAGAGCAGAGACTGCTACATTTTGATTATACGATTCTTTCAATGTTTATTCTGAAGCCTTTTCCTGTTTCTAAGAGTGATTGTATTGCTTTGTTTGATTTTTTTGGAGGATTATAAGTCTCTGTTTGTAGTGTTTGCTGTTTATAACTACATTGATTTTCTATTCTGCTCCATTAGTTCTAGAAAATCTGTTCCTCTCTATTTGGGCTCCGGTTTATCAATGTTCAGTAGAAATATCTTGAGATTTACCTAAGTTCGCTCTTAAGAATTATGTATACACTTTGCACAAATCTCTCAGGATCTTGTCTAATCTGTAACGATTGGGCTATGATATTGACATATAGACTTCAGATATTGTGCAAGTCTCTCTCTTTTTTTTCTTTGTACTTGGTTTATTAGACAACCTAGAAATAATCTTTTTCGGTTTGTTGCATATTGATGCTTTGGTATTATGTCAACTGTATTACCTAGAAAAAGTAGACGGGTCGATAAAAACATCAAATGTACCATAATCCTAAACTTGTTGAGATCTGGGATGAATTATCATACTTCTCTAGTTGTATCTTGACTCATGCTTCACTTAATTTTTCACGGTTTCTACTATATTAGAAATTTTCTGCATTTTCTATCAACAAATAAATCATACTCAAACTAAAAGATTATTGGGGAAAACCGTACCTAATGTGAATGTACCAGCACATTAAAACGTTCTGATGCATGTTCTTCTGCTTGATGCTGTTAATAAATTGTGCTGCAGGCCTTCATCAAAGTCCAGAAGACAAGGGCTTATTTTAAGCGTTTCCAGGTTAAATTCAAGAGAAGGAGAGGTATAGCTTATATTCTTTTCATTCCTTTTGTTTTTGTTCACAACCTAGGCAATTCACTATCTGATTGTTTTCCATTTTTTACTATCATGCAGAGGGGAAAACAGACTATAGAGCCAGGAATCGCTTGATCAATCAGGACAAAAATAAGTACAACACTCCAAAATATCGTTTGGTTGTCCGATTTGTATCCTTATACTTTTGCTTTACTTTAAAATATTATATACATGGGATGGTTTCCTCTTGGGATTTTGTTAATTGATTTGACATGTATTGTTCCTTTTAATATTACATAGATGGTTCATGAAATTGTCTTAGTGAATTTGTGTCACATGATTGATAGTGGCAATTAGGATCATCATGAATCTATGTTGTGGGTCTGGTCGATCTGTAATATTGAAATTATGGGCACAATAGCTGCACTGGTCCTTCACTTCGCTTCCTTAACATTTATTCTAGACTAACAAGGACATAATTGCACAAATTGTGTCTGCTAGTATTGCTGGTGACATGATTCTTGCCTCTGCTTATGCTAACGAGCTGCCTCGTTATGGCCTCAAAGTTGGACTGACTAATTATTCTGCTGGTACTTTCACACAAGCTATTCTAATTGTTTGGTTATCTCACTTGAAGTTCTGTAGTTCTTATTGAACTGTTAACTCATTTACATTCGAATTTAGCCTACTGCACTGGACTTCTTTTGGCAAGGAGAGTTCTCAAAAAGCTTGAAATGGATGAGGAGTATGAAGGGAACCTTGAGGTAATTGCAGATGTGTTCAATTGTTATGGGTGTTTTGTCCTGTCTGGTAGTAGCAGCTTCTATTTGCCAGCTGATTTTTTAAATCTTTGCAGGTCAATGGGGAGGATTACTCTGTTGAACCTGCTGAAAGCAGAAGGCCTTTCCGAGCTCTCTTGGATGTTGGCCTTTTGAGGACTACTACAGGAAATCGCGTTTTTGGTGCTCTCAAGGTATAATCCTGCTTTTGGTATTAGTGCTGCATCTCATATTGTATGTCAATGCTTGCTTGATTGTGCATAGAGTTCTAAGAAATAAATATTTTTGACACTTAAGCATGTCAAAAAAGTACCTTTAATAATCTTTTCGTATGTGAAATGCCTTATCTGTCCCATGACATCATGCCATTAAGGGTAAAATGAGAGTTAGGTTAAAGAGTTCCCAAGTATCAATCTTTTTGGAATGAACCAGCAAGGAAAGATTGCCATATCAACAGAAGGGAGGGAATAATATTATCTCAGGATAAAAGATGTTATAAGCAAATGCTTTGATGGCTTTTGTGAACCTTTTAATGAATAGTAGCCACTTGCTTACACCTCAAAAATATGGCGTTATGAGACCCTGATTGCAATTGTCCTAGGATATTAATGTGTCTGGTGTGCTTTCTGATTTTTATAATATAGACTTTTCTAAGTTAACAGGAGCCTGCTCTGTCATCCAAAATCCTTTCATCTTTCAAGATCTGAGATGGTTTCTTTCTTGCCGTGTTACTGTTCATATTTACAATGGATAATTTGTGCCATATGACCTTCGATATGTTTCTAAATCAAATGCAATTCTTTGCTGGTTGGATTCAGGGTGCATTGGATGGTGGACTTGATATTCCTCACAGTGAGAAGAGGTTCGCTGGATTCAGCAAGGATTCCAAGCAACTTGATGCTGATGTTCATCGCAAGTACATATATGGTGGCCACGTTGCTACATATATGAAGGTAAATAGAATGGTTATATGGAGTCCTTTTATAGTTTACTATCATCATTAAATTCATGCATAATTGAGTATTATCTATGTTATTTTTTCATCTAGGTACGCCCCATTGTCTATTATGCTAAACCGCTTCCTTCTTTCTGTAGACTCTGATTGAAGATGAACCAGAGAAATATCAGACACACTTTAGTGAGTACATCAAAAAGGGTTTTGAGGCTGATGGCCTTGAGGAGATGTACAAGAAAGTTCATGCTGCCATTCGTGCTGATCCAAGCCCAAAGAAATCTGAGAAGCAGCCTCCTAAACAGCACAAGAGGTTTAAAACTTCTCTTTAGATTAACTCGTTCTCATTTTTATTAAAAAAATATTCCTTGCATTGGGATGTATTGAAGTTCTCAAGCATTTTACTTAATGGGTTGGGTGGTGGATTGTCAATTCCCTTTTGTTATTGAATATGAAATATGCAGTTGATGCTCGTCTTGATTCTTCATTTCTAGAATGCCATGTAGGAGAAACTATAACATGTCTTCTGCCTGCAGCAATTAGTATGCTAATATTGTCTGTTCTACTGTAACCCTATAACTATTAAAAGGTTATAGGAAAATTATGTTCTCTTTTCCTGTCTATGCTTCTTTTTCTGCATATTCATTTTTGATACTTTTGCAGGTATAATCTGAAGAAGCTAACATACGAGGAAAGGAAGGCTAAGTTGATTGAGAGACTGAATGCTTTGAATTCAGCTGCTGGAAATGATGATGATGATGAGGATGAAGAGTAAACGGCAGTGCAAGAGTCCTGAAATATTATTGTTGCTTATGTTCTTTTTATACTCTGTTTTTGCTTCTTTATTGAGATCTCAGTTTTGCTTGCTCTGTAGAATGATAATTTACCAATTTGAGAATGTCCTAAAATTTTATACTCACTCAGCCTTATAAATCTGGCGTGGAATGTTGCATGCGGATCAATTATGTCACTTGCAAGGTAACCTTGCCTACTTATTATCGCCTTGGCAATGAGTTGTAGGGTTAATGTCTAGGCAATTTCTTCACTAAATTGTTTCTAGCTGCTGGATATTTGTGTTGAATGTTGTCTCATTGTCTAGTTTAGTTGCGTGCTGTTTTCTCCTATTAGTTCTTTTTTGTAATTTGCCTAATTTTCCTCCATTTTTCTTTTGTTTTGCTTAGAGAATACGTCTCTTATTTGTCTTTCAATATGTTATATTTAAGCTTTCTTCTGGTGGATACTACCGTCACTAATTAAGATTCTTTTGGTGTCCATAATCTTGTCGATGAGTATTGTATGCTATTCCAGGTCCAAATGCCGAGTAGTAACTATGGAATATCGTCAAATATCTCTTTACTATCAGTAATAGTTTAAATTTATATAAACACACGATGAATTTAGAAATTTTAAGTTGTCAATCCACTGTACAAACTCACCCATATTACCCAACCCCAGATCCCTAATAATTTATTTAACTATATATTCGTGTGGCGAAGAACTGATTTGTTTGTAAAATTTGCTGTAAATGATAATTTTATTAATGTCACCGTCCAAATATTATATCAATGAACACACCAACTTTTGTTGTAAAATTGGGCTTTCGGTGATTAGGCAATGGTTTTAACCTATAATCCTTGTTGTATGAAGCTGTAACACCCGCCAAAGCATGATTTTAAAAGTTGATGGCTTGTCTCCTCCTTCACCAGCACTTAACGACTCGATTTCGTGCTGTTTCATCCACACTTGGATATAAATGGATGGAACATTGCCCTGGACGATTTACAACACTTGCAGCAGCAAACCAAATGCACCCAAACAACTACAGGAAAACTTTTTCCCATATATACCAAGAATGTGCAAAACATTGCATCCAGGAACCAGGCAGGCAAGCTCATGCTCGGATGATAATTTCTGGGTTTCAACCCACTGTTTTCGTCACTAATTGTATGGTTCAGATGTACATAAAATGCTCCAACTTGGGTTATGCGGATAAAGTGTTTGATAAAATGCCTCTAAGAGATACGGTTTCTTGGAATGCCATGATTTTTGGGTATTCCATCGTAAGTGAATTGGGCAAGGCACAATTAATGTTTGATTTGATGCCTGAAAGAGATGCAATTTCATGGAATTCTTTGATTTCCGGGTATATGCAAAATGGTAATTATGGGAAATCTATTCAAACTTTTCTCGAAATGGGAAGAGATGGTATTGCATTTGATAGAACAACTTTTGCTGTTATTTTGAAAGCTTGTTCGGGTATTGAAGATTCTTGGTTAGGGGTGCAGGTGCATGGGTTAGTCGTCAAGTTAGGTCTTGCTACTGATGTAGTGACAGGGAGTGCAATGGTGGATATGTATTCGAAATGCAAGAGATTGGATGAGTCAATATGTTTCTTCAATGAGATGCCTGAAAAGAACTGGGTTTCTTGGAGCGCTCTGATAGCAGGTTGCGTTCAAAATAACAAGTTTGCTGATGGATTACACCTCTTCAAGAATATGCAAAAAGGAGTAGTAGGAGTGAGTCAATCTACTTATGCTAGTGTCTTCAGGTCTTGTGCCGGGTTATCAGACTTAAAATTGGGTTCTCAATTGCACGGTCATGCATTGAAAACTGATTTTGGATCTGATGTCATTGTAGCGACTGCCACTTTGGACATGTATGCCAAATGTAACAGTTTGTCTGATGCTAGGAAGGTATTCAACTTGTTGCCAAACCATAATTTGCAATCCTATAATGCCTTGATTGTTGGGTTTGCTCGAGGTGATCAAGGATATGAAGCTGTAATACTATTCCGGCTTTTGCTGAAGTCTTATCTTGGGTTTGATGAAATAAGCCTATCTGGTACATTTAGTGCATGTGCAGTATTCAAAGGGCATTTAGAGGGAATGCAACTACATGGTGTAGCTTGTAAGACCCCCTTTTTGTCCAATGTTTGTGTCGCAAATGCCATTATGGACATGTATGGCAAATGTGAAGCACCACAAGAAGCTCTACGTTTGTTTGACGAAATGGAAATAAGAGATGCAGTGTCTTGGAATGCTATAATTGCAGCTTACGAGCAGAATGGACATGAGGATGAAACTTTGATACTATTTTCTCGGATGCTTAAGTCAAGGATGGAACCAGATGAATTTACTTATGGTAGCGTTTTAAAGGCCTGTGCAGCTCGTCAAGATTTTAACACTGGCATGGTGATCCACAATAGGATCATAAAATCAGGGATGGGATTGGAGTGCTTCATTGGGAGTGCTGTAATAGATATGTACTGCAAATGTGAAAAGGTAGAAGAGGCAGAGAAACTCCATGAGAGAATGAAGGAACAGACAATCGTATCTTGGAATGCAATCATATCGGGCTTCTCATTGCGTGAACAAAGTGAGGAAGCTCAGAAATTCTTCTCTAGAATGCTGGAAGAGGGAATAAAACCTGATAACTTTACCTTTGCAACAGTTCTTGATACCTGTGCCAATCTAGCTACTGTTGGGCTCGGAAAGCAAATTCATGCTCAAATTATAAAGCAAGAATTGCAATCAGATGTGTTTATAACTAGCACTCTTGTTGACATGTACTCGAAATGTGGAAACATGCAGGATTCTAGGTTGATGTTTGAAAAAGCACCAAAAAAGGATTTTGTCACATGGAATGCTCTGGTTTGTGGCTATGCACAACATGGTCTTGGAGAAGAGGCTTTGCAGATCTTTGAAAAGATGCAGCTCGAGGATGTAAGACCAAATCATGCAACTTTTCTTGCAGTCTTAAGAGCTTGTGCACATATAGGGCTTGTTGAGATAGGACTGCAACACTTCAATTCAATGTCGAATAACTATGGATTAGATCCTCAATTAGAACATTACTCATGTATGGTTGACATATTAGGGAGGGCGGGGAAAATTAGTGATGCACTGAAGCTTATTCAAGACATGCCTCTTGAGGCTGATGATGTGATTTGGAGAACTCTGCTTAGTATGTGTAAGATGCACAGGAATGTGGAGGTAGCAGAAAAAGCAGCAAAGTGTCTCTTGCAATTGGACCCTGAGGACTCGTCTTCTCATATACTTTTGTCAAATATTTACGCTGATGCAGGAATGTGGAAAGAAGTTGCTGAAATGAGGAAAGTGATGAGGTATGGTGGGCTCAAGAAGGAGCCAGGTTGTAGCTGGATTGAGATCAAGTCCGTGCTACATATGTTTCTTGTTGGGGACAAAGCCCATCCAAGATGCAACGAGATATATGAAAACCTTGACACATTGATATCTGAAATGAAGCAAGTGTCTCATATACTAGATAATGAATTTTTGCTCAGCTGTGAGGCTACAGAAGATGAACATCAACATCCATTTCCCGAATGCAGAGTTTCTTCTTTTTAGACCAATTCAGTTGGAACCCATCTCTGGTTGTGATGGAGGTATGCAAGGGAAAGAAGCTTTGCTTCACGTTGACCCAAGGAAAAGCTTGGGCCAGCTTGGGGATATTAAGTTGTATGTGTTGGCTGATCCCTGGGCTTCATTTGAATATCTCGAGTCCACCAAATGATATGCACTCCCTGGAGAACACGAGTATATTTAGTGACAACAGTACTGTTTGACAAAATGCACTTGTGCTGGCAAGAGGAAATGAAATGATTGAGAAAATTGTCCTCCAGATTTCTTGGCGCAAAAGAATTGCTTCAGAAGGACAGTGGTTGGACCGTAGTCTTGGGCTTTCAACTACATGATTTATCTGAGAGATTTCAGTCTCCTGATTCTTGGGAATCTTAAACATGGATGAAGCAACTATTTTGGCTGAGTGAAGAGATGTCTTTTGATGCTTGACATGGAGTTGTTTACCATACTTTTATGGAGTTCCATCTAATTTCATATAATTTCTACCCTTTTGGGGGGTTTTCGACCAGATACAATTCTTTCTGATAACATATTTCCCAATAATGAACAGCATTACAACAATCGTTTAGTTGGTTTGCATTTTGCAGGTAGAACACTTAAGTTTCATAGAAAGGAAACATACAATAAAGCCACAAATTAAATAATATCCTCGTTGAGATGCTATTTCGATAAGACCAGTAACGTAACCAACATCATCTCATAATCTTTACAAGAAGAATGTATAGCTTATAAATACCAAGCTGAAAGCTAAACATCTTCACAAAGCAATAAGGATCTGATCTTACAACCCTTGTCAAATTTACCTGATCAAATCAGACCAGCACTCGGACCATGGAGAACTGCTGTAAGACTATCACTCAGATAAAAAAACTGCCTTTCTGTGGTTGTCAAGCCCTGTGAAACCAAAAGATAAAAGTCAAGACACACTGAACACTCCCACCCTACCCCCGCCACCCAAAAAAAAGAACTCATGCCAATTTTTTAAAGCAAATATGTGGTCTTGATAAATATACAGTTCCTAGGTCGACAAATTACTCGTGGGGTTTATCTTTGAGTTAGGAGTCCAGCTACCTTCTCAGATAAATGCAAAAATCAATAGTAACTGAACTGCAAAGCAAAGCTTGAAACCGAACCCAGCCACTTGTTTGTTACCTTCAGAGAAGCAAGAGTAAGCTTCTTAAAAAGATAAAAAATTTCATGAAAAAGAGCCTATGGAAGGGTCAAGGGAGTGTTCAAAGGAGATTAGAAGAACAAGTGATGAAACAAAAAAAATACACACATTCTCGTCTTATACTCTGTTAACAGGTTCTCCAATTTATACTAATAAATGAATGAAATACAGAAAGGAATTCTTCTAAAGATTCTGGAAGTGCGTAATAAAAGATATGCCTGAATTTGTGCGGATAAAAAATATATATTCCAGTATAAAAGATAGGTCAACATGTAAACTCACAACAAAGTGAAATATTTATACAAAATAAGGAGATTTAGAAAAGCAACGATGCTTAGACCATTTGTAGGCTAGGCTAATCAGGTATAGACAATTTTCAGATGCTTCAGTTTTGATCAAGAAGGAACTGTGACGACAAAAATAGTCATTTCAGTGCTCGTTTGTGTGTAGAAGGCTACAGAACTACATACTGGTGGGCTAATCATCTTACAAAATAGAGCATTGTGCGAATCAACAGAACATGATGACATTTGACCTCCAAAAATGTCGTATTAGTTGATCGGATCGCAAACTGATCAAGCTTTAATTCATCCAGTTGAACTAATCTTATTAGATAAAGATGGCCACCCAGATTGTGTGGAAGTGAACTTACCCCCTGATCCATTTACTGGCAAGCTGACATACTGAGGACATGACCCAGAAGAGACTCTACCACTTTTAATGATAGATCCACTTGCACAATCACGAGGCTGTAAAAGAGACAGGAATTGAGAACCATATTCACATTAATGATAGAAATTGGAGCTTTGGGGGTGGTAGTCTGACAATATACAATCAGACATGTTTTGGTATTAAATTAAGCAATAGACAGTCAGACATAAAATTAACCAAGCAGAGAGTAAAAAAAAGAATTAAGGAGTCCTTTTATCTGCTAGCGTTAAGATAAAAGACATCGGAATGGAAGAATTGAATCGTCCACCTCTATATTGTAGACTCATCACATTTAATAGTTAGATTTGGACAAGGAAAGAAGTTAACTGCAAATACTGGTTGCACTATTGGAGTATACATTGATTCTTGTCATGGACTAACAATGGCAGACATCTTAAATGAGGCCATAAATAGGGAATTTTGGGGATGAAAAACTGACAATTTACAATAAGACATGTTTTTGTTAGTAACTTAAGCAATATACAATTAGATATACGATTATCCAAGCAGATATTTAGAACTAAGAAGTCTGTCTTATCTGCTAACATGTAAGACGCATGAATTCAGAATGAAGGAGTGAATCATCCACCTCTAGATTCTATACTCGTGATATCTACTGGTTAAATTTGGACAAGGAAAGAAGTTAACACCAGACACGGAGTGCACCATTGAAGGACATACTAATTTACATCCTACACTACACAATGTCAGACATCTTAAACGAGGTCATCTACAAAATGGAAGTTTTGGGGATGATAATCTGACAATATGTAACCAGACACGTTTTGATATCAAATTAAGCAAAAGAATATTAGACATAAGATTAACCAAGCAGAGATTTAGAATTAAGATGTCCGCTTTATTTGCTAACATGTAACGTAAGAATTAAGATGAATGAACTTGGAAAGTAAGTACAGAATCACCCATCTCTAAATTGCACACTCATGATATCTACATGATAGATTTGTACAAAGAAAGTGTAACACCCCGTATCCTAGACAGACCAGATTGCAGATTTGAGAAGCTACAGGTGCCACCGACGGGCACCAACCATAGGGTGACCCACGGTCCGTCCTGGTGGTCCGTGGTTCACCACCTGGAGCCCCTCCCAGAAAATCCCAGAAAAATTATTCTAAGTCCAGACCTACGCCAGGACCTACGGACCGTAGGTCAGACCATGGTCCGTGGTCCAAGGCCGTAGGTCAGACCCTCATTAGATGCTCCCAGTAACGAACGACGGTTGACCAGCACAGACCGTCGGTCCATCGGTTAACCCCGAAGCAGTTAAGTCAGGGGTCTTTTGGTCTTTTCCCTATGCGTTGGACCCCTAAACTACGTAGTTTTGGTCAGTTTAAGCCTAGTAACTTAATTAGAACTTACCCTAGTCAATTCATTCACCAAGAAATCGATCAAACTAGAGAAATAGAGGAGAAGAAGTCGACCAGCCCTAGTTCCAAAACGCAACAAGGTTTTCATCAGTTCCAGCCCGAAATCGAAAGATTTCTCCGTGGAATTCATCACCAGGTATGTGGGATTTCACTAGTGGGTTTCTTTCGCCCATTAGGTCCCTAGAATTCAGTCAGAATCTTGATTCCCTTGATATTATCTAGACCTAGAGTTTCTTGAATGTTAGAAATTGTTGGGTTTTAGCTGTTAGAATGATCTAAATCAGATTATCATGTTGTTGCTCAGTTTCTTGCATGACATTTAGAACCCTAGCTATGTAGTTCCTTTAGTTCATGAATTACACATGCTAGGCCAGCTATTTCAGTTATATACATGCTTCAGTTTACGAATGTCATATTATCAGATATAATTGTTGCATTCTCAGAGTTTGCATGTCAGAACATCGAGTTATCCATGTTTTACAGAATTCAGTCATAATGTGTTAATTTCATAATCAATTGGGAGTAGCTTAATACCGAGTGGACTAGGCTTCCAGCGTACCCTCACAGTCCCAGAACTACGTGCCCCGTAGGTTGTAAGTCCCCTCTGTGGGCATCATTTTAGTGATCACGTCAGTCATGCCTTTATACCTCTGACAGGGTATATTGGGTCCTCTTGATGGGGCGTATACATCGAACTCCACATTTCGCTTATGTGGTTTTATGTCGGTTATTAGTAGCTCCCACAGTACAGTCAGATTCTAGTGCATTGACCAGGTTATCAGTTACAGTTCAGTATTCAGACTCAGCATATCATGTACTTGGTCATTGCATTCAGTTAGCTCAGTATTCAGTATATCTCAGTATTTACATTCAGTTCAGATTATATCATTGCTTTTATTGCTTTGTTCAGTTATGATTGTTGTTCAGCTTTACTCTATCCTGCATGCTCAGTACCTTTCAAGTACTGACGCATACTCTGCGCTACATCTTCTCGTGATGTAGGTTCAGGTTCTCAGCTTCCAGATCACGCATAGATCGGTTCCCGATCTTCAGCTCAGCAGTATCAGTGGTGAGTCCTCATTCTCCGAGGACGACAGACATGTTTCCTTTGCTTTTAGTCTTAGTTTCAGTTTTTGCTAGATTTAGCTGGGGCATGTCCCAGCATTTCTAGTCAGTTAGAGGCTTTATTTCAGACATAGTTAGAAT
>JAJONR010004891.1:0-76106 GCA_029582245.1 Solanum etuberosum | reverse complement strand
CTCGTAGGGATCACCCCTTGACGAAATCCACAAGCGATTCTTGAAGATCTTGACGATTCTTGCTCCTTCTCCTCTTTTCTCCTCTTCTTCTCTCTTCTTTCAAAACCCTAACTTGTTTTGGTAAAAGCATAAACTGATCTAATTCTGATTAGACCCTAACTTAATTACCAAAAACGGAATAAAACAATTGGGTAAGAAAAAGACTAAAAGACCCTTTAAAAATCCGGATTGGACTTTCCTTATTTGAACATCCCAACTTCCAATGGGAATATCTCACTCATACGAACTCGAAATCGCGCAAACTTGGCGGCGTTGAAAAGATTATTCCAAGATCTTTCCTACGATATCTGGAAACACACCTAACTCATCCTGAGCTAGGAGTTATGGTCGTTTGAAGTTAGCCAAAATTCAACTTAACATACTTAACAAAATTTCCAGATTTTTATAATCTTTCCAAAAATGGCTATTTCCAATTTTTTTTACTTCTTCCTAGTTATTTCAATTTGCGAGATGTTACAGTTTTCCTCTATTCACATCATCTTTGAATTTGCAACTCGAGTGTCAGCGGCAGGTCCATTTAGGGTGACATTTTTCGTCTTCTCAAAAAGTAGCTCAGCCAATTGAGTTTTCACCACCACAAAAATCTTCCCGATGAATTTATTGTGAACCTGATCGTATCATCAAATCAACATTAACAAGCATAGATCAAAATATAAAAATTTCATATTAATACACTTATTTCATATTTCATCAGTGGTCGCTCAAGCAAATTAGTGGTCTAAAGTCAAATATAAATAGGAGGCCTAGCTTTTATTTTTGAAATCCAAAGTTATTTTTTCTTTTTAATGAAAAAGCTTTATTTTTTCTATGGTCTTAAACTAGTATATATATATATATATATATATACCAAAATATTTTTTAATTTTGTGATCTTAAACATGTCATGTGGAAGTTAAATTTAAAAATTGACAAAAAAGAAAGAAACATTCTTTAATGTTTCGAAACGAACTAAAAGAATGACAAAATATATTTATTTATCTGTTTAAAAAATACTAATAATAATTCTATTATTATTAAAAATGGGGCCCTTCAAATTTGGGGGACTAAGACGGTTGCCTCATTTTTAAAGGCATTGAGCCGCCCCTGTATTTCATATCAATTAGAGAGAGATATGATGTGTGTTTCTTCCTCCTTTCACTTATGGTCATGCTTCAATTCTGGTTGTGTCACATTTCATAGTGATATAGCATCACAACATGGAAAACCTGCTTGTTTTTTTGTTACCAGCATAGCTAATCCAAGGGCAAAGTAGCGCCTTTTGTCCACTATCCAGCTTCAAGCTGAATACCAAGGTTGCTTTGTCGAATGTCAACCACGAATGAAAATTTTCTCACATATAATGCAGACATATCATGTAATAAAAGCTTAACCAACAAATGTGGAATCATAAAAAAAAAAGTACAGTTTCTAGCTCAAAATCATGAATGCCCTAATAAGAAAAACAGAGCAACATTAATTACTTTTAAAACATAAATAGTGCAAAAACACCTTTAAGAAACTTAAGAACCATGAGACAAAAGAAAGGGAGTCAATGAGTCATACTTGAAAATAAATTCTCCATCTTGAAGTCTCAACAACAACATACCAGTGAAATCAAACAAGTGGAGTCAGGGGAGGGTAGAGTGTACGCAAACATTACCCCTACCTCGTGGAGGTAGAGAGGCTGTTTCCGGAAGTCGAAAACTCACGCCACTAATATAAATGTGATGCATTGTCTTGTGAAGGATACTAATCACGGACATGTGGGTTTATTTACTTTGACAACAATCCACCAGCTTCTACCCAATACAGAAAGTGAAGCAAAAAAATCACATGCAAAATTTAGCAAACAACTCCATAACACATAATAAAATAAGGCAATAAGTTGCTGGATATTACAAATCATGTAAAAATTCTAATAATGTGATTATGTATGTGTGTGTGGCAACTGAAGTACAAATAAAAGGACAAAAAATGAAGTAACTACAGTGACATCTTCATTTTTCTCCATCTTAATTCTCTTTATCAAGGGTGGTAATTTATGTATTATGTAACAGATCCAAAGCTTGGGAAAAGAAAAAACCAAGTGAATCAAGGCAAGTCAAGAGTAAAGGGACACTTGGTCCTGTTCTAAAAATATAAAAACAATTCAACAGTAAAACAATTTAGACATAACTTTCTAGTATGATGGGGCTTCAGATTTGAAGCAATAGCATCCTTCTCTTGTCATCGCTGCTTCATTTTTCTCCCTGATTGTGCGTAAATTCAGAAAGGCCTCACTCACTCCCTATTGCTTTCGTGAATGGTTCTATGAGATGAAGTTCATACTGATTTCATTGTCTCTTTGGATACTCCCTAGGTCCAAATATGGTGGATCCAATTCTCACATTGGTACTGCCCATTTCTATCTGCAGTATAATGACAAAGAATCAACACATAATACGTCTACTTTTCTTAACAAGCAGTTTCCAAATGCAGCTTATATATCCTTTAAATGAGCAAAATAGAACCAGCTCATATTTTTCATAATTCCATGCTTACTTCAGGAACAACACAGATTACACAAATAGTCAACAATATATATTAGGAAATCCATTGGCAGAAAAGCGAAAAAATGAATTACATGGCCATCTCGAACAATTGCAAATGATTCCGAAACTTGTTTTTGGTTCACAATACAAGAAAAATAAATCGCGGAGGAAAATATATTTTTGCATTAGCAAGCTATGGGGGTTAATTAAACTTAAGGGCAATCAAGAGATGGACGGGGTCTGCCTGCTTTCACATGACAAAAGCAGCAGTAAAATAAAACTAGCAAAGGAAATTTATCAGAAGTGATTCTCTCGATCAGAATCAACTTTTCTGGATGAAGAGATCAGATTTTTATGACAAGGTAAGACAAGACCAGCTTACCGCTAGCTCGAAGTCACTAGACATGCCCATTGACAACTCACATCGAGACTCCGCCATACCAAGCACCTTGCAAACTTCAGTTCTACAATTCAGTAGCGTCTATTGCATTACAACAAGAAAAATGGAGATCAGCAATTTGGAGAAAAAGGGAAATTTAATGGAGTATGAGCATTTTTATCATGAAGCTCCCAAATGCATTACTCAAACCTATTCATTCGATAACAAACTTCTTAAAATTACTTAGCACAACAACATAAATGGAGATCAGCAATTTGGAGAAATTGGGAAATTTGATGGAGTTAATATGAACCTTTTTTGTCATGAAGCTCCCAATATGCATGACTCAAAACTATTCATCCGATAACAAACTTCTCAAGGATTCCATATACAAAAAATACTTAGCACAAGCTTCACCAAAAAAATACTTGGCACAAGAAAAACATCCCTCTATTATACATAAACGTCCAAACTAAGGAACGGAAACTCCCCATAACTATGACAAAAATTGTTAAGGTGACTATTAACATTGACGAAAAAGGTCAGTTTTCAACACTAGGTGATTTCTTCCAATCTGTCCAAGTCTTGATGGACAGAGATACCCAATATCTGCGCTGGTTGGGAGGTAGCAGGTACCTCATGGAATCAGTCGAGGTGCACACAAGCTTACCCGGACACCATGGTTATCAAGAAAAAATGTTTTCTTTCAGTAATTTACAACTGTTCTTCCTTTGCATCTTTTATTAGTAAAGGGTGGGACATCTTCAAACAGTTGAGAGAGCTAAGAATTCTTATATGTCATGACTCATGTACAACTGAATTACGGATTCATTACAGAATATCACCTTGAAGTTCTCTGGGGTTGAAGTGTAGTCAGGCCGTCCAATTGTCATTAGGCCAGAGAACTCAAGGTTTGGGCAATCCAGCTTGACATGTTTGGCAAGCTCTATGCAATTAGATGGATCAACACCAGATTTTGCTGCATATAGTTAAAACAATTAACAAATTTGTCAGTTCCTTTGGAAGTAGAACGATTGGAGTTCTTTGGCCTTGAACGTCATAAAAACAAGCATTGTACAATTTGATCAAACACACATTACAAGCAGTGGGAAAAAAATCTAACAACTCAGATTCAAATTTGGTGAGATTTCACCTGCAGGTTAACCAGTAATCTGAGGACTTGAAGCAATGTTAGAAACCTTTCACAACCTAAACCATACTGCTCCAAAAATACCAACAACCAAATAGCTTAAAAAGGGAAACCCAGTGCACAAAGCATCCTGCGCTAGCAGAGTCCGGGGAAGGGCCACACTCCAAGGGGTGTGATATAGACAGCCTACCCTAACGCAAGTGTTAGTGGTTGCTTCCACGGCTTGTAGATCCTAATCACTAGAGTTGTCGTCAAGCCCGAGTAGTCTCTCTCAGGATCTGCAAGCATGAATGAGGAGAAAATATACTCACACTCTTCTCCGCTGGTATTAACCTGAACCAAAACCTTCAAGGGCTGCCTGCCAATGCTTGAAACCGCACGATCAAGATAATTTGCAAGCTGTAGAGAAGAAGTGTTGTATGATTGATCAACTTTGTTCAATTCAACAAATAATATGCAGTTAAAGAGACTATAATCTAACCAAACAAACTTATTAAAGCTTCAAGGTGTGTTTGACTTGATGCACTTGAGGCGAGGTCTTCCGGAAACAACCTCTCTACCTCCACGAGGTAGGGGTAAAGTTTGCACACATTCTACCCTACCCAGACCCCACTTATGGGATTACACTGGGTATGTAGTTGTTGTTGTAAACAGAGAGACTACTCCTCAAGCTCATCAAGCGTTAAGAAACAGGCAAAGTCTTTACCTTCTGGTTATCAACACCATGAACCATGGCTAGATTGGGAACAACAGCTGCAATAATGGAGGCAAACTTTAGACAACTTTTATATGATATGCTTATCCCATTTACACATACAAGCAGAAATGCTTCCTGAGAGTAAGGAGGGGGGTTCTTGTTAGATGCTTCAACTTTCAACTTTCAGGTCCTTGGCACTAAATAACAAATTCCTAGTTGAAATGGTAAAAGTGAATTTGAAGATAATACATCCAAGAGAAAATATGCAAGCTTGTAATTCACCAAGTTAAGCATCGAGAGACGATTTTGTCCCTGTTTGGATACTAAACAAAAAGGCTTCTACACTCTAATTAGACACTTCAATCTTACCTTACAGGTTCTAAGCACAAAATAACAGACTAGTGTTTTACCAAGATCGCAATTGGAAAAGAATCAAATTAAAATAAGATCTTATTGATCATTGAAGAAACAAATGCTTGCAACAAGAGGCAAATCCAAAATTTTGAAGTCTTCGTTGAGTACCACTGAACCACTAGTTGTGCAGTTGTATCATCACACAACTTCCAACCTCTCGTTGGAAAACCACAAAAGTAGAGAGAGAGAGAAGTGATGTCAATTGATGGATAATTTAGGGAAATTGGATAATAACAAAACAATAGATCACACAAATACTTAGATGAGCCCGTACTCAGGAGTTGCTTTGCTTTATTGCTCTGCAGATGCCCGATATAATGCCATTCTATGTCCTCAGGAAGCTGCATATCAGCAGCACATAATCAATATTGCACAATGAGAAAAATCTGTCCGCAACAATCAACTACTCCATTTGTCCCAATTTACATGGCACTTTCTCCCTCTCGAGATTCAACAATTGTGAACTTTGACCAGCATTTTGAAGTATATTTTTTCAACATATTGACATGAGAATAATTGCAACTTATAGTCCATAGTACTCCCTCCGTTTCAATTTGTTTGCCTTACTTTTCTTTTTAGTCCATTTAAAAAAGAATGCATCTTTACCTGTTTGGCAACTCTTTAATTTCAACTTTACAAGTGAAATGTTTAAAAACACATAATTAAAGAATATTTGGTACATTCTTCATATCTTTGGTTTAACACCACAAGATTCTAAGTTAAAGGGAGTATAGCTTTTGCATATCTAAATTTTTATTTTAAAATATCGAATTGATCTAATATTAATCAAATTGACTTGAGAAGAGAATGGATCAGAGTATCATTTACGTCTCAATCCCCAATTAATTCGGCTATATTATATCTATTCAGCTCTGTTTATACACATTTTAAACAAAAAGAATCAGTTTTCTTCTCTATTTTGGGAACAATTTGCCACAACCTAAAGCTTAATTAACATTACCAATGCTGAAAGGGAAACAGATGAATACCTCAGGAGCCTTCTGGATAATCTCTTGTACATAATTTTCACCGAAACACCGGTGACCGGCTTCATACACCTGGGTAATAAGAGAAATAGGCTTCGTCTTGCTAACGGCCACCACTCTCACGTCATCAGCACGGCGGCCGGACCTTTCAGCAGCCTGCCGGACACGGTGGAGCACTGACCGCAGCGCCGTCACAGCCAGACCCTCGGCAGCCGGAGCAGCCATCTCTCTGCTCAGCTATTTGTTTGGTCGCTGATTGTTTTACGTCGGGAAATAGAAACCACAAAATAGATTTGAATTTTTCTTTATAAACAATTTTTATTCCTTTTTCCTAATAAACGAAATGCATTATTATTATGTGGAAATAAATACAAAATTGAAATGGAGGAAGTAGTAATTTTTTATATAAAAAAAAATTGCGGAGAAATTTATATGAAATTTAAAAAGTTTGTACCTAATATTTACATAATCAAATAATTTATGTTTGATAATTAAAAATAAAAAATGAGAATACATAAATGTGTATACGAAAGACATTTCTATGCTTTTGTTTGTTTGGTGTTACATCGAGTGCAATGAAATTCTTTCTCCCTTAATTAAATGTAATAAAGAAGATCCCATTTAGATAGTTCTTTTTTTTTCAATAAGGCTTACACAACGCAAATATGAATAAATGATTCCATATGACATTCATGCTATTATAAATAATAGCATGGATTTTGTTGTAAATAATACTTTTAAATATTCTGGTTTAAAATTAAAGATATATCTAATGTATCAAATTGTTTTTAAATTTTGTGGTATTAAATATGTTATGTAGAAAGCTGAAACTAAAGAGTTGCTAAAATAAGACTAATTATGTAAATTTTCTTTACAAGACAAGACTAAAAGAGAAGTAGGTCAAACAAATTGAAACAAAAAGAATACTGTAAATTCTTTATAGGGAAATTATGCAGAATAACAAATATTTAACATATATTAGGTATTATAGCTACAGTTTAATAAAATTGCTACAGTTTTCCCAATTCTTGTTATTCGCTTGATTTGTATAAATTCAAATTTGTATAATTCGGTTCTTGATTGTATAAATCCAGATTTTTGTATATGCTTACCCTAGCTATGTGTATACGATTTATGAAAAATTCATAATAAATTACCCTGTTTGTATATTGGCAAGCGAAATATACAAAATGAGTTCTGAAAAATTCGTAATGGAAGTAGCACAAGCTTATGAGGGAAAGAAAAAAACAGGGGGTGCCCCTCTGGTTACAGTCAAGTGGCTTTCCGTTCCTGCCTTTTCCTTAATCTCAGAACTGGATGCTAACCTTATATTTATCTGAGTCTTATGCTAAAAAGGACTTGCTTTCAGTTCGTCTTCGCCCTCGGATCAGGGGATACCTTAAGTCAGCAACTCCCTTTGTAGATAGGACATTTACATAAACTCCGAAACCATACCCAAGGAGCTTACATCAAGAAACTCCCAAGCTTGCCGGAAATGTAAATACAAAATTTGTATATTCGCAAGTGAAATATAAAAACGGACAAAAATATAAAAACCGCAACCTTCATAGCAACTAAAACTATAACTATGAAACACAATAATCAAAACCATAGCTACAAAACCTTATTATGTCTGCTGCATTTGCTATTTCTAAAAATTTCTTGGAATATGTTATATCTTAGTTGAGATAGTAAGGTGACCCGAACATCACCATATAGTTGATTTCTTTTGTAAAAGTCTCAAGTAGACACTGGCCCAATACCTGACCCACTTGCCTAATTCAACCGGCCCAATCCACTAGAAGTAAACTCAAATCTCAATTTCCAATTCACCATAGGGTTCCTGATTCTCTAGGGTTTCTCACTCAAATCCTGTCGGAGACCGTAGAGAGATTAAGGGCGATTCGGTGTCCGATGGATCTAGAGGTGGTCGGCCGTCATGCTCTCTTCTTCGACGACGACTCCCTGGCGGCATTTGTCAACTCCGGCGATGCGCTTGTCGATTGGAACTCTCTCCAGATTGATCGTTACGATGTTCGCCACCTTCTCTCCGCTCCTCCACCTTCCCGGCGTCGATCTCACTCTTCTTCTTCGTCTAACCTCGTTGATGCTTCAATTCAGCTCGAGCTCGATCATGAACGTTACCTCGATCTTCCTCTGCCTTCAGATGAACCAGGTAAACTTAATTCTTGCTTCCTTCCTTTGTATTTTTTGTTTAAACGTGGTGCTGATGAATTTTCGTGTATGTATTATGTTGATTTTAGCATATAAGTGTTTAGGAGTTAATAATTGGTTAGCTGATGTTAATATCTGTTAAGCTGTTCATAAAATGTTTAGAAGTTAACAATCCGATAAACGATGATGAGTGGCTAGGTGATGTTAATATCTGTTAAGTGGTTCTTTCTGCTATCCGTGTGTATATATTGTTGATTTTAGCATAAAATATTTGTGGAAATGTAGCATGCTGCCTGCCTAGCTAGCGGCTGTAGCAATTTTTTTAGCTTCACAATAGGACCTACTATATACATATCCCTATCTCACAACTAGTAAGATCGTTCTTGCTTATCAATGCACGTATCATTATTTTAACCTCATTTCTATCTGTCTGTAGTCTTTTTCCTGTTGCTTCTGCGTGTAACTGCTGCTCTTGGATGGTATGCCAATATGATTATATGAATATGATCCTATGATTTCTTCCCTCAGATTTAGAAGAAGGTGATGAGTCGGCAGATACTGGTGCCTATCGTGCTGTGGGTTTCTCATATGGAAACACTGATGATTTTGCTGACAGAAAAAGTTCTGAGGCCCAGGAAAGCTCTGGCTTCCGTCCCTCCTTTCAAGTGCCTGAAAGCCTTCTTCAGTGCTTGGTAAGCTTGTGCTCTTCTATCTTTTTTATTTTTTTTGGTCTGTTTTCGTAAAGCTTGGATATTGGTGTTTACATGCTAACGAGGTTTTCCCATGTGGCCAATGCTACAAGTTGTCTAAACAATATGTTATTCTAAGGCTCACTGTGTCTAAGTTTTCAGATGCTTGGAGCAGGGATGGAGTTCCTTTGATCTAAGGTTGCCACTCACAGGCACCTTATTCCCTTTTGATGCATGACCAAGGGGCAGTGCAGGTGGGATTAGGAATATAAAAAGTTTTCTTTGTAAGGACAATTGTTGCTAATTGAGAGGGATCTTCCCTTAATCACTTGATATTGCTCTTTTACTTTCACTAATGGACACACATACTTGTTGATTGATATGTTTAAAGCTTCAGTTGTATCTAAGGTTCTGGCATATTTTTATCCAGAATTGTGAATTCTACATTTTAATGGAGTCTTTGTTGCTTTGGTTTTCTATCTTTATGCAGCCGCCAACGGAAAAATTGCATCAAATAATTGCAAGGACTGCTCTGTTTGTGAGCAAACATGGTGGGCAGTCAGAAATTGTTCTCAGGGTGAAGCAGGGAAACAATCCAACATTTGGGTTCTTAATGCCTGACCATGGTCTTCATGCATACTTTAGTTTTCTTGTTGATCATCCTGAACTTTTACAATCTGATAGTGATTTGAATGCTCAAAGTGAAGGAATGAAGACTTCTAATGAGCACAAGGAACATGACAGTGGTGGAGGTGCTTTATTTATGCTTGGTTCTGTTTATGGGTTCGGGGAGGATGAGGAGCCTGCAAATGGGGATGATCCTGGATCCAGGGTTTCCAGTGTACAAGTGGAGTCCTTGGATACCTCTAACATTTCCCGTCCACTTGAAAGGGCTGAATCTAGTTCTAAGGCATTTGAAAATGGTGAGAAAGAAACAGATGAGAAAGGTTCTACTCATTCACTTCATGCTAGTAAAGATAAAGAAAAGGTTCCTTCACTGAAAAAGAATAATTTGGTTAGTGCTTCCAAGAGTGGTAGTAGAAGTAGCATGCGGAAGGAAAGTGACTTTAGTTATTCTGCTGCAGCAGAAAAGACAAAGACAGACATTTCTGGTCTAGGAGCAGTGTCTAAGACTGTACCGATGGTGGAGCCTCCATTTGAACTGAAGAGATTGATTGATAAGATAGTGGAGTTCATTCTGAGGAATGGGAAGCAGTTTGAGTCAACTCTTATGGAACAGGACAGTAAACATGGGAGATTCCCATTTCTCCTTCCGTCCAACCAATATCATCCTTACTATCTAAAAGTACTCCAGAAAGCTCAAGAGGTGAAAGCTCTTTCTTTGTCTGGGAACGTCATATGGGTTCCTCTGCATTCACATGGCTAAAGTTTTTTTTAATTAACTAAATTTGAGCATAATTTTAGTTTCTTGATAGTAGCATTTTTTTCTTTGTACTAATTATTAGCACAAAAAATAATTAGCAGTATTTTTCTCTTTGGTTCTGGATTATTGGTGTAGATAATGCATGTGAACCTGGTTATACTACTTCCCCTTTGGAGAGAAGTGTAAAATTACTTTAACATTGTGTCCTTTCTCCTCTTTGTTGTGCAGTCAAAAGTCCATGGATCAGAAAAGAGATCTTCTTTGAAGGAAAGGGATTCTACCTCTTTAAGGTCTGCGGAGTATGATCCGCCGTATGTGTTTGATAAGAAAGAGAAGTTTAAGATGGTGATTGGCAAATCCAAGAAGGAAACACAAGACTCTCTGACTAGAACTTCAGAGCAAGAGGCTGGGGTGAATGTGGATGCTGCTGCCGCCGCCGCCATCCTTCAGGCAGCCACTAGAGGTATTAAGAATCCCAATTTGAGTATCATCTCAGGCTCATCTAAGAACGGCGATAGTCAGGGTCAAAGCAGTGAGGGTGCCCAAGCCTCGAGCTTCCTCAATGTCCCTCCATCTGGGCCCAGTATAGTTGGTCAGAAGTTTGACAGGAGGATGGGACATAGTGTTTCGATTCCAAAGGTGAAGGAAATTGCAAAGTCTGCTGCTGCGGAAGCTGCAAGTGAAGCAGACTCCTCTGAAGCACACTTGAGCAAAGAGCAGAAGCTAAAAGCAGAGAGGCTGAGAAGGGCAAAGATGTTTGTTTCCCTGTTAAAAGGTGGTGGAGCAGCTCCTGCCAAAAGAGATTCACTTGGAGGGTCAGTGGAGCCACAAGGATCTGCCTTATCAGGTTCTGTTACAGAGGTTAATGTTGCTACTAAAGAAAGAGAAGGCAGTGCAGCTCTGGCAGAATTGACTGCTGTGGAGAGAGAAGGCAGTACTGCCCCATTAGATAACAACAATGTGTCGAATGAAAATGAGAAATCTGAAATGCAACATACTGCTGAAGAGCATGAGCGGCGATCGAGAAGGAAATACAGGTCAAGATCTGGTATACACGAAGATGAGGATGAAGAAGAGGAAGAGGGACAGGAGGAGGATGAGCAGCAGCGGTCCAGGAAGAAGCGCCGTTCTTCAAGAAAGGATGAAGAAGAAGAAAGTGAAGAGATGAGGGATGATAAGCGATCCAGAAAAAAGAGGCGATCACGCCGTCATAGACACAAAGATGGTGAAAATGCAGGTGAGGATGAAGATGATGAAGATAATAGGCGATCAAGAAAGAAGCACCACAAACGGCATTCATCCCCTGAAAATGATGATGAGCAAAGAGATGCAGAGAGACATCATAAGCATGGAAGGAAAAAGCATTCAAGTCATCGGTCTTCACGTGAAAATAGGAAAGATGATGATGAGGGGGATTATAAGCATTCCAAGAAGAAACATAGATCTCATAGAACCTCCCACCGCAGTAGAGACCATGAACACAAGACAAAGGATTCTAGTGATGATGAGTCTGATAGATCTCATAGAACTTCCCACAGGAGTAAAGATAGACACAAACACAGGACTAAACATTCTAGCGACAATGAACCTGAACGCAAACATAAGCATGCAAGCTCTTCTGATGATGAAGAGCAGCAGTATGACATGGGTGGTAAGAATGAGAAAGGTACCAAAGAAAGAGAAGAACTGGAAGAAGGTGAGATCCTTACCAAAGTGTCAGATCAATCAAGAGGAAGTTTGGGAGGTTCTGTCAGCAGAGAAGCTTCAGTCGACGTATCTAGTTCCCAGCAAAGAGCCCCATCTCAGCCGTCTGAATCAACTGAGATATCAGATGATCTTAGGGCCAAAATTCGTGCAATGTTAATGGCGACTAGGACGTAGTTGAGTAACTGCCAATATTGGTTCATTAACTGAGAATCCTTTGCAGTGTAAAGGGCATTGTAAAGCCCATGTTGAATCTTGATTTACTATTGGATAATTCTGATTTTCATTCTGCTATTTAAGCTTTCTGCCTGTCCTGTTTCATTTGTTAATTGGTGTAGGAGTTGTGTCATTTACTATCGACCAATTTTAACATGTGACAGTGGGCTATCATTTTTACTAGGCTATGACATTGTTTGGTTCACGGACTAAATATTTTATGATAGACTTCATTGTTTTAATGAACCTTTTTGCATCGTTTGTATAATAATTATACTTTGCTCTTAACTTTACTGTGTGAGTGTATGTGATTAACAAATCTATTAAACTCTTAAGATCAACCCATTTTCCTATCAAACAACTTGAATATAAGAAGATAATCTCCCGTATTTTATTTACTGATTTAATTTGTTACATTATATCAATCTCCTATAAAAAGGATAATATAATTAAAACAGCATTTGTCATGAACATCTAAAACTGCTTATCTTGAGATTTTCTGCAGAAGCACTTTGAAGAGTAGCTATTTGTTTTGGTCTAAACATTCCAAGACGCTGAACTATGATGCGAATAGATTGAATGAGAGTTTCAATAGGCCCAGAAATCATTTCCACTAAAGATACACATTAAACTATGAACAACTTCACACGAAATAAAAAAAGTATGATTCAGTTATTTAGCAATAGCGGGGATAGCTCAGTTGGGAGAGCGTCAGACTGAAGATCTGAAGGTCACGTGTTCGATCCACGTTCACCGCATTTACTTTTCCATATTTTATGCATACATTTGCTCTTTGTTTGTCAAAATTTCATAAATTTATTTTCTTTTTTAAGCCAATATAATTTCATAAATGCTTGGTTATTTCCACATTCGTAAGAGTCTTGGTAGATAAAGTTACACAACAAATTTGCTTAAGGGTGGTAGTAAATATTCAATGAAATAGTCAAGGTGCACACAAACATTGATAATAATTAGTTCGGGATTCTAAAACAACGCGTTGATCAAATACTAATAAATGGATTCTAATGTAATATCAATATGTATTTAACAAAAAGATTCTTTAACATAAATACAACGTAAAATTTGGACTCAAAGTTACCGAGTTCTATGAATCAACTTACTTTCTGCATCCTCACTATGCATAAGCTGATCCAAACAATATATATATATATATATATATATATATATATTTTTTTTTTTTTTTTTATATATTTAATGAATTTCTTAATATAAATATAATGTATGGATCAAAATACAGAATTCTATCAAGTATTATGTATTAAGAAATTTATGAAACATGTACTATTACTAATCTTATTATAACTCGGTTTCTAGCACCCAAATTCGCCGTCCTAGAATTCAAAAATCATAAAATTCTAAAATCTCCTTTGTTCATCCATGCAGGTTGCACACAAGCTGACTCAAACATCACCGTTTGTCGTACTTGCACAAAGAAATCAGAGGAAGTGAGATCTTAAAGCTTCGTTTTGGCTTATTCTTGTTCTTATTGGGATCTTGTAAAACACAAACATCACCATTGCACACCAATTTGCTTGAACTTGAGGATTTGGAGAAACAACTACTAAAATTGAACAAAGCCATAAAAACATATAAAATTTCTATATATATATTTCTGATGAAAAAATTGGGGTACTTTTTGGTGAATGATAAATTAAGCACTATATATATATGGATAGATACAACAATATATGAACAAATTTGAAAGGCATAGGATAATTTTAGCTTGCTATATGCAATTTCCATGTGAAAATGACATTTTTTTATAGTCAATTTATAGGTGCCATGATCTACCAAATAAGTATACTCATTCTTTAGATTAATAAATGAATACAAGACATGTTCGTGTAATATTTTCCCTAAAAAAGAAATACGATAGATAGTTTGCGACAAGAAAAGTAATCAAATCAATTTGTTAGTTGTAACTACAAAACGTGTGTTGAAATAGGGGCGAAAATTCCAATGCATTATAGAGGACAGATGCATGGATATAATGAATACAAATATGACAAACATTAGAATAATTAGTGGAAATGTCCAATATTGGCTTCAGGAATTTTGACTTTTCATCCGATAGAAGATGATCATTCGGAAATAACCACTCTACCTTCATAAAATAGAGGTAAGACCGTGTGCATCCCACTCTCTCCAAATTTTACTTGTAGAATTATATTGGATATGTTATTGTTGTAGTTGCTGAAGAAGATACTGATTCGATTGAAAATGTAATTCGTCCAAGTATGTCTTTGAAAGAGTGCTAATGCAACTATTTGTTAGTTTTGTGGTTCATTGATTAGTATACTCTGGTGTTTGATAAAGCTGGGGCCATGGTCGTCTTCAATTTGTCAATCGATAAGATCTTGAGTTTGACCAGCTAGTTAAATTGGTTTGGCTATTCGTTCCTATTGAAAATGAGTTTTTGTATCGAGCATCTATAGAAACAATACGGCCTATTTCCACAAAAAGAAACAAGTACTCCCGATTTCGGTGTACTCAAGCCCTGATCTAATGATGGAACTATGGGCTCATCCAAACCCAATAATCTTGATTCAAATTTTATATTTGTGTTTAAAAAATTTCTTTAAACAAGTACAAATAATAGATCTTGAACTCGATAAATTAGGCAAAAATAATGGTAGAGAAGTCTAAGCGCTTGAACGTGTCCGATTTTACACTTCTTCCATTCAAATACATGTTTTTGTTTAAGGGTGATATCCAAGTTGACTTGCGTCCATCTCGACTATTCCATTGGTTCTAACTACCTCCCGGTAGCATATATATCAGATGTTATCTGCCCTCCACAGTTATAACAAAACCCAACAACAAAAAAATATCCAGTGTATCCCACAAGTGGGGTCTGAATGTAGAGAAGTTGTTTCCGATAGACCCTCAAGTAAGACATATCAAAATCAAGTATGGAAAAGAAACACAACAATGAAGCAAGTAATGCTGACAATAATGTAGAGGAGAGCAGTAGCAATGACAAAAGTATAACAAAGTTCAAATACATTTGAGATTATAAAGGGAAAAATATGAGGAAAAGAAACCAACACAACACCACAAAACAGCAGAGGGGAAATGAGTAACTGCATAGAGTAGATATATATACTTGAAACCAGTTGATGTTAACCAAAGTTAAACAAGTACGCAACAGACATAAGATTCTGTCTTTTAGAAGAAAGATAACGCGAGAAGAATGAATTTACATGTTTTCTCTAGTAAGAGTTATTTACACAGGCAGAGAAGTTTGACTGCATTTTCAGAAGGATCCAAATGTATTCTCTCCACTGTAGGTCATGTACAGGAAGCCGTCCTCATCTTTGTGTTCCTCATAAATGGCGGACATCATGGCAGCTGTAAAAGGTCGGAAATTAAGACGATCAGAAAGGAAAATAGTTGAGCAAGGCATAATGACAATTATGCCTTCGGCCCTTGGTCTAGTGGTAAGAAAGCAACATCACGGGTACAAAAGCATTTGTCTGTCTTGTAAATAAGAGGATAAAAGTAGAGGGGCAGTGCATTATCCACAGAGTTTCGAACCGTGCGCCACTGGCCCTCAGGGATTTTCGGTTACCCGAAAAGAAAAAAAAAACATATTGACAATTGTACTAAGATTCTGCTTACCTGTGGGAGGGAGGATATTTTTCACAAAGATAAAAATAGCCTTCTCAGCACTAAGCTTTATTCTCTTACGAACGACATAAACAAATTGCCCCACAGTCAGATCAGCAGGAACCAAGTATCTGCAATAATTGTGATTAAGAGACATTTCAAAACGGAAATATTTGGCAATGGGGGAGGAGGGTACGGGCCACTCCATTCTAAGTGTCATTTGGCAATGGGGGAGGAGGGTACGGGCCACTCTATTCTAAGTGTCACAAAAGGCTGTTGCGTTATAAAGTATGCATTTGGACATGAATTGGTTGATATTTGAAAAACAAATTTAAAGCAATGTCTTCAATTGCTGCATACCACTTTCAAATGAAGGAAGAATATTTTAAAAGATCTTGCATTTCATTTATACGCTTTAGAACAGACAATAGCGCCAATCTTGTTCTCTAAATATCTCCTTCCAAGCGCAAATTACTCCTCTTTCAGCTAAAATAATAACCGCTACATCTTACAATCTTAAACAAATGATCTGCTACCCAAGAAAATACTTTTGATATTCTGTTACTCTTTACAAAGGTGTATAAGAAACTTCCATAAGTCACATCGTAGCTCAAAAAGTACAGTAGCCACATCAACACTCTCAAGAATATAAAAAAAAACTCGTTATTGAGCAAAACCAACTCGAGTAAAACTAAGCATAACGAGCGTGAACATAATAAAGGACAAAGCACAGAAGAATATCAAGACGACTAACTTTTTCTTGTCAATATCAGGAATGTCACTTCTTTCAGCCTTCTCCACAATAACCTAAGCATGGCAGGAAGAGAACAATGAAATGTAAATTAAAACTAAGGCACACAACATGTCTACAATGAAAAAAATAAAAGAGCATTGTAAGATAACAGATCAAATTGCATTAGTACCGGTATTCTATCAGGGTACTTCTCCCTGATACGAGCAGCTTCAGCCTGTCGCCTTTCTGGAACAATGCACCACCAAAATTAATAATACAGGAACATAATTTAGATTAGAGGACATATATGTATTTATATAAGCGATCCCTATTGATTGATGAGATAGTCAATCACTATAATACATTTAAAAATAGAAGCCACAATTTTTTTTAACTAACATAGTACAGACAGGTACCCTTGACAAGTCCAATGCCAACTGCTATATGAGTACAACAATTTAGCACATTATTGTGGCATTAGGATCAATTGCAATGAAACAAATTTTAACGACTTACTCATTTGCACTAAGAGTCAACAACAACATAATTGCATACCCAGTATAGTAGTCCAACTAAGTGGGGTGGAGTGTACGCAGGAAAGCCCCACAACATTATTTTTTCATTGTTTCAAGTTCTGATTCGTGTAGTGATTCAGTTCTGATACATAATCAATCCTATTAGTTTGTTCATTACTAAAATGAATCGAATCCTATCAAATATTTCTATTTCTCCTTTGAATTACTCATATATATCCTATGAATTTCATTTCGCACCGGAAACTGTTCTAGGAGAAGTTCGAATCCGTTCCGTTCGGATATTGATTGGTCTTGGCTGCACCTTACCTCTACCTCAAAGGTAGAGAGGCTGTTACTATCTATTGTTTCTTGTACTTACATTGATGGTACAAAAATCATTGGCACATTCCAAAAGCTATGTTTTCCCATTAATTTTGCACACCACTTTGTACCATTTAGTCCCTTCGGTAAGTAACAGTTAGCACTTTTGGACCAAAATTTTCACAAATCATTGGAAGTGCAACAATATTCATGCTCCCACACAATAGACACAATTAGAAGCAGCCCATCAGAAATTTACAGAAAAAACAGACATATAATGATGCAAACATGTAACAGAGCAACGATCTAAATTTAAACTCTCCATTTCACAAGGTAAACTACTACTACCTCCGTCCCAATTAAAGTGTATTACTTTTCTTTTTAGTCCGTTACAAAAATAGTCTCTTTCTACATTAGTAAATTTTACTACTTCCAACATTCTACTAAATAACTACACATCTTTAATTTCAAGACTCAAGATTCAAAAGTGTTTCGTCCAATCAAACTAAAACACTTTAATTGGGACAAAGGAGTATGAAATTCCAAAGAAAAACAACAAAATCCCAAAAGGAAAGGACCAATGGCTTTTCCTCAAACAAATAAAAAAGTAATTTTTTTCCAATATGTAAAAATGGTTTGACCACCTCCACCTCCCATCAAATAACAACACAAAATAGCAAAAGGAAAATAATTGGCTAATGGATCAAGCAAATTAGAGCCAAAAAAAATAATTAAAAATGGAATCTTTGAGCCAAAAATACAATAATAACACAAAATAGAAAGATATATATGAAAATATACCAAGAGGGTGTTCCAATTTGAAGGAGCTTTTAGCCATGGTGATGGATTAGCTACAATTAGAGAGAGATCAAAGTAAAATTAGGGTTTTGCAGCAAAAGGGAAAAAAAAAAAACCTTTGAAAGAAGAGGAATATGAAAAGGATCTTACCAATGAAATGGTCAATTGAGAGTTTTGATTGAAACACAACTCTTTTTATCAATTGTGAAGGAAATAACAAGAATGGTCCATTATGTTTTGGAGTAGTTTAAAATACTTCCTTAAACTATGCTTTAAATAGTTTTGGTTCTCTAAATTTCCGTCAAATATTTAACAAATTCAATCATTTGACACAACGTGAAAAAAGGTTTAGTGAGAACTCACATTAGAAGGTATGAGTTTTGTGATTTATGCTATTTTTAATTGATTTTTCTAAAGTCTAGTAAAATAAGGTAGGGATAAAAGCATTGTACATATCGTCTTCTTTAGATTCAGATTTCATTTGTAGAACTACATCCTTGTTGTTCTAGAGTCTGGTGTAGCTTTTAAAGTTCAAATTCCACTATTTCTGGTTCCTTTTTATTTGTTTAGTTCATTTTTTTGCAATTTTAAAGATTTAATAAGATTTTTTTAATGCTTTTAATTAGTTTTTACGATTTTCGTCAAATTTAATTGATAAATTCGGTAAATATTTGACAAAAAATAAAAATATTAATTTTTGGAAAACTTAAAGAACCAAAATTATTTAAAACATACTTTAGGGATTGTTTTGAACTTACTACCAAACATGAGAGACCATTTTTGTCATTTTCTCATCAATTGAGTAAATCAAAGAAAGGCCCATTTTTATCACTTTCCTGTGACGATGCCGATTTGATCTACTATTCCTTTTAGCATTTTTTTTCTTTTTACATTAATCATTTATTTAGTCAGTGAACGAGTTATATCGAAATTATAATATCAGATTATAAAATGGAGGTTATTTTCTAGTCAAATTTTTTTGATCAATAAGAAGTCATTCAACAAAGTTATTGATGGAGAATAGGGAATATTTAAGTAATTGTATAATAAAGAATTTCATTTTTGAATCAAAGACAAATATATTGTAGATTTTGATGTGTATTTATTAGATCGTGATTTCATGTAATAAATATTGTAATATCGTCGTATTCAACATTTTTATTTTATTACAACAATGTGATGATCAATAGATATGAGGGGAAAAAAACCTTCACTTAAAGTCTTTTATTTATTGAAGTTATTTATCATAACGACATAATTATGATCATACTCAATTGCTCGAACAATATATACATCTAAAAGTTTTTTTTTGTTAATCCACATGCCCCACCATTTATGTGAGTCTTGTCAATTTTTTTGAGTTACGTATTCTTTGAACAAAATAATTAATGTGTTAGCTATAATATTACTTGAATCGAATATGACAAAATTAATTATTCAATATATATATTACGATTTGAAATATGATTCAAATTCAATATAGCATTACTATCCAAAAAAATGCATGTACATGTTGACTATTGTATCACCTTTTTGACAATGAGCAAAAATATGTATAAATTGTATATTATTACAACTTATGTAAGTATACTTAATATCTTAATTAAGATTAATTACAAGTCAAATAAATAGAATTATGCCATTTGTAAAATCCTATTGAACGTGCTATGCACGTTTAGCAGAATCTCCTGGTCTTGGGGAAATACCAATTATTAAACACCTTTTTTAATTATTATTTTTTTGTTTCTGAAAGTTTGTTTATATAGATAAAGTTAATTAGGGTGACTAGATTATTTTGGCCAAGAAAATTAATTAAAAGTCGTTATTATCAGAGCTTCATCAAAGTCACCTTGAATTTTGGATTTTTAATTTGTAATTTAATCAATAAATACTATAATAATATTAACTATTAAACCAGAGATAAAGTTTTAAATGTGAAAAGTCGATTCAAGAAACATTATAAAAGACGCTAGCTTCAAATTAAATTTACATTGCCAATCATATGCAGATAGCAAAATAACATCCTATTGTCAAAATGCAATGAATCATTAATAAATTTTCTATTATGACGTTCAAGTAAATATTTTTTAAAAACTCTTATATCTCTTTATATAAATACCAACATAATATATATTTAATATTCAAAATTTACTGATTCGATTCACACAAAATCGAGTTAAATTCTCTATTATTACATGTTTACTAACCTTCACCAATCACATCATCAAATTTTTATTTAAGACATAAGAAAATGAATAAAATACAAATAAAGTCTATTATTTAAGACATCTCTAGGACAAAATTTTAGGTCTTTATCTCTCATCTTGATTGCTTACACATTTTTTCTCTCTATGTATAGAGTTCTTCAAATGATTTAAAGTAAGAATTATTTTTCTTCTTCATGTTGTTGAAATTTTTATAGAAGAAAATAATAATTTCATCTCTTTTTAGTTCTTTTTTTCTCTTTAATTCCCCTTTCTATGAGCTAAAATTATTTGTTATTCTATATGTGCAGATATATTAAATCTAAAGGAATAAGCTCTCTCTGTTGGAAGTTTCAATTGAAGAAAAAAAGTACATTCTGGTAAGTAGTATTTGCTTAATTGTGTGTTTGATTTTCTACTTGATGTCTGGTTATGTTCCTCGTACTTTTCAAAAATGTTGTAGTATACGTATTGAAATGTCCAAAAAGTATGCATTTTTGGAGGATTTGACACACAAGATATATATTTTTGAAGTGTCCGAGCAACATAAGTATTTTTTACCTGTTTTGAAGTTTTGTGTAATCTGAATTCACACAGTGTAAGATCTACTGAAGGACACATTATTTTTCATACCCAAAACTCGACCCTAGTTGACTTTTATTGAAATTTGTGTTTTTCATGCTACCACAATTTCTCCTTCTCTCTATTTTTGAAAGAAAAAAAATCCAATTTTGACTTGATTGAATTTTTTTATTTTTTTTCAGAAGATGGCATCAATCAAGAATGAAGAATTTCAAGAAGAAGACATTTGGGGTTATAATAATAATAATAATAACAATAATAATGATGACATTGTTAGTGAAAAAAACCAAATTAGTTCAAAGTTCATCACAAATTCAAGAAGGCTAATTATTCCAACTTCAACCAAGATAATTCCAAAGTCAAAAAACAAGAATTCAATTCAAGAATTCAAGATTGTCCAACACTCCGCCCCAGTAAAAATACCTGATTGGTCAAAGATTTATGGTACAAAATTAAAAAAAGAAATTAGTAATTTTGGAAGTGATGATGATGATGAAGAAATTGAAGAAAATGTTATGCCACCACATGAATGGCTTGCTAAAAGGATTGATCGAAGAGAAATTTCTTCTTTTTCAGTGTGTGAAGGTGTTGGAAGAACATTAAAAGGGAGAGATCTAAGTAGGGTAAGAAATGCTGTTTTAACAAAAACAGGATTTCTTGAATAAATTTGCAAATTATCATCAATGATGATTATTGGAGGGTGGTTGGGAAAAAAGGTTGAAAAATTGGGTCCCAATTGAATATTGGTGGTGGTGGAAATTTTTGTTCTTGTTTTTTTTTTGGTCTATATGTAAAAAACGTTACGTGATTTCTTTTGATCTGTACGTAAATATTGAAAGACTGTAAATATTTGTGTTTTCATCTGTACTTGAATCTTGGAAGTGAACTGATACTTGTGCTGATGAAAAATAGCATCTGGACAGTGAAATAATTCAGATCGCGCCAACTGAATGTGGTTTCTTTCCTCTCCTTTCATTTTTGATTTTGATTGATTAGCTTCTATTTTCATGTAAGCGTTTGGTTCATCCCTTTGTTGAGTTGTATAATTCATCTTTTGCGTCGTTTTGTATTTTTTGGATAGTTGTGACCCAATGTTTATTTTTGACAGAGTTTAGGATGATCCATCTGTTTAGTTCAGCTATCACTATGCATTATTTCATAGAAAATTCTGCTATATATTTTGAAATTTTGATACTTATGTTGGTGAAAGATATTAAGTATTACTGATATAATCAAAGACTCATACAAACTCCAGGTGATCTTAGAAATTGTATGTGTTACTCCCTCCATTCATCTTTACTTGTTTGTGTTTGACTAGACACACTTTTTGATAAACAATAAATAGAAGGGTGATTTTTTATCAATCATATCACGCTTATTAATCATAAATCATTTTACATAAAATAATAAATTATCTCTTGATTTTTCAAAAAGAAAATTTCACAAATAGCCACTAAAATAAACTTAACTACACTTCATAGCTATAGTTTGCTAATTACGATTTGTAGCTACATGTTAGAGGGAAGAGAGAGACGAGCGAGATTGGGAGAGGGAGGAGAGAGGCGAGCGAAAAAGGGCAACGAATGGAGAGAGGCAAACTGTATATGTTTATCTGTCGATTATATATATGTCAAATAATTGTATATATGTAACTAATATACATATATATTTATATATCTGGCGAGCGAGATTAGAAGAGGGATGAGAGAAGCGAGAGAGATTGGGAGAGGCGAACGAGAGATTGTAGAGACTGAAGAGAGACGAATTATATATGTATATCTATCAAAATGTATATGTATATCTGTAAGATAATTGTATATATGTAACTAATACACATATGTATTTGTATATCTGGCGAGCGAAATTTGGCTAGGGAGAAGAGAAGCAAGCGAGAGAGGGCAGAGAGTGGAGAGATGCTAATTGTATTTGTTTATTTGTCATATATATATATATATATATATATATATATATTTGAATTTTATAATGGATAAAGAAGAGATAGGCGAGAGAGAAGAAGAGAGGAGAGAGGTGGCATAATTATCGCTAATATTAAGCTGCAAGTGGTAATTAATGGAAACCATAGCTGTGTTAGCTAATTAACTAGTATATGTTTACGTATCCGCGTAATTTCCCTTTTCAAATTAAACAACTATTTTCAATATACTGAACAAATAAATATGAACAAAGAGAGTATTATAATTTTGAAATATGTATATATGTAGTTGATTTTGTTCGGAGATTTTCTATTTAAAATTAAAACCAAACTAATATTAATCAATTTATTAAACTTAGTACCATAAACAAATCGATTTTTTTAAAAAGAAATATCATTAATCAATTTCTATATAATTATTCAATATTAGATTTACTAATTTGAATTATGAAAATTCACGTCAATATAAGACTCAAAAATAAAAATAAAAATAGTTCCTATTTAAAATGTCTTCCTTATCAAATTAGAATTAGAATTCCTTTTTTATTAGGATTTAGGACAAAAAATAAATAAATCCATATATAACTAGGAAAAGGAAAAATCGCCATGACGCTTCCTATATATATCTCCTATAAGCAATCTAAGTTCCATCTAAGTTCTCCTTTTTTTTTATTGGTGTTTAAAGGTGAGTTCTTTTTTTTTTTCTTTCTTGTAAATCAATTGGTGTTCAAAGACTTATTTGATACTAAATAAATTATTTATACATATTACTCGAATGTTCTTAACGTTTTTATTGAATTTAATTTCCTACCCGTATACTATGAAAGTTTTTGAAAATTTAATCATGTTTCTTTTGAACTTTTTGGGGTGAGGTACTTTACTTTTTAATTATTGGAGGTCCGTTGGAGGGTCATCTTTGATTATTTTTTTCTGATTTGTTTTGTTATATTTTTCTTGAGCCGAGTGTCTATTGAATACCCTCTCCAGACCCCTACATTGTGAAATTATACTAGATATGTTATTGTTGTCATTATCTATTAACAAGTTTTACACAATGTAGGTTAGTTAATTGATTTTTGATAACAACTCTGTTTAATTGATATATATCCAATTTTAAAGGGGTATACAAATTTAAATTATATTTTTTTAGCAATTGAATTCTTGATGTTTCACAATTTCATTGAATATCTAACTTGTAAAAAATTGATTTTTTTTTTCTTTTCAGCAAACGACGATTTCTCTTTGGATTATAAATTAAAGTTTTTATACAACAATATACATGGTTGATACAAATTTTCAAATCCCAGCTTCTTTTGATCCATTCGCGGATGTCGAGGACTCAGACTCAGACTCAGACTCAGATGTTCAAATCCCAAGGAGTTTTGATCCATTCGCGGAGTCGAAGGACTTAGGTGCCTGTGGAACAAAAAAGGAGTATGTGCATATTCGTGTACAACAAAGGAATGGTAAGAAAAACTTGACAATGATTGAAGGTCTGAAGAAAGACTTTAGTTACAAAAAAATACTTAAAGACCTCAAAAAAGAGTATTGCTGCAATGGAACCATTATCGAGGACAAGGAGCTTGGAAAAGTGATACAATTACAGGGCGATCAACGCAAGAATGTTTCACAGTTCCTTGTGAAGGCTGATATTGTAAAGAAGGAACAAATCAAGGTTCATGGTTTTTAAGTTTTAGAGGCATAATGTTGAGTAGTTGTGTGTGGTTTTTGTGTTTTTTTATTGCGTTGGTTATGTATTTTTCTTTGAGATTTTATAATGAAACTTTCTTTTCCAGTAATATATTTGGATTTCTTTGTACTTGTGGCATTCGGATCCAGAGTTTAAAGTTTATAGACTTTTATAATGATTAAACGATAATCAAATGTTTGTAGATATTTTGTCATGTTTCCGTAAACAAACACAAGATGCTAAATGCTCAAGTGTTGTTATCATACCATGGACATTCCTATTGTTAGGGAGCTCTCTTGAGTTGAAGAGAATAATCTAAACTGAGTTAGGTATTATTTTTTTTTTCATTTCGCCTTATAATCGTATCTTACCGTATCGTGGTATTCCTATTGTGTTAGGTAGCATATAACATATTAATAGAAACTTTACGGATTGACGAGAACAATCTTAACTAAGACATTTTTTTTTCTGAATTTGTTTCGACTTATAGTTAATTATAGATTATCATATCGTGACCTCTCGAATTACAAAAAAAATTGGATTCGTTTTGCCTTATAATCAGTGGGAGAGCCACACATATAAACATTCTTTTGTAGTAAAATTACAATAGGTAGATAAATAAAAAAAATTATATGCATATAATTGCCACTTATAACTTCATTTTTACGTTATAATTGCCATCGTAGCACGTGTGCAGATTAGAGTAGCACACCATAAATGGGCCTAAATATTGTCCTGCATGGCTTTTGGGCCTATAATGGGCCATAGGAAGTGTAGCCCATATCAAATATTCCGAAAATATGCCGCCATAATAATAAAAGGAAGCGAATAATAAACCAATAAGGTAACAGAAAAAGGGTCACAGAAGAAAAAACATAACAAGCAAAATCGGAAAATGACGTGGGCCGCCGCCGCAGCAAGTCGCTTCCAAATTCCGGCAATGGATGTCGCCGCCCTACGAAGCCGAGCTCCGGTAGTTTTCGGAGTTGGCTGTGTGTCACTTGCTGGGGCAAAATTTTGTGGCTCTTCATCAGCTCGATCAAAACCCTTCGCTTGCTTAAGCATTTCCACTGATGCCAGTAAGTTCCCTCAGCCACCATACCATGGAATTTTTTCTGTTTGCGTAATTTTCTAAATTTTTTTGACGGACACAAATAGTTTGGATTGAAACTAAGTTGATTGATGTAAATATAATAAAATTTGGGATTTTCTTAGCTGATTGATGAGTGTTGTTGCTTCTGAATGGTTATAGAGGATTTATATATTATAATCAGACCTGTTTGGATTTGAGGCATAGTTTTTGACGTCGTGCTACAGAAATATTGTGATTTTGACGCTTTTTTTGGATTTAGTTTTAGGTAATACGCAGTGATTTCTGAATTGTGTTTGAGCTTAGAGTTTAGTGCAGACTATAATCCTTATTCAGGAAAGCAATATGTACACCTTGCATGTTTTAAAATTTGTAAGTGCTAAAAAGAATACTTATCTTGCCTTATCCAAAAAAAAGAAGGGATATCACTAATGGCATTTTGATGCTGCTATGCAGAAAAATTGATGCTTAATTGCTTTTCAGACTTGCATTCTCTTAAGTTGTATAAGCTACTTTTTATGCTGCCAATCCACTTATTATAGACGATTATCTGTCATTAGCTTTTAAGTACATTGTAAATGAGTAAAACTTAAACCATAACCACTTAATTTGTCTATGCAAATTAAGTCCTTGAGATTCGGAGTTGTTATTGAATAGGAAAGCATTATATCTAGAAATATACAAGGGTATAGAGAAAATTCTCTCTCACACATATTATCGAATTTCTGGTATCTTAACTTATTTCTCAAAGAGTTTCTTAACCTTATTAATGAACATTTGTTGTATGTCATTAGGTATAAAGGAGGCTGTTCACACTGAAAAGGCTCCGGCAGCACTGGGGCCATACTCTCAAGCCATCAAAGCTAATAATTTTGTTTTCGTCTCTGGATGTCTGGGTCTTATTCCAGAGGTATTGTATCAGCTATTGCAAATGCTTAACATCATAAGCTTGAAACAGTCTGTGTATTAGTTCTATCATTTGTCTTTGCTTTTTGCTATCTTTAACTAACTTATGATTGAATGCAGACCGGGAAATTTGTCTCAGAAAGTGTGGAGGATCAAACAGAGCAGGTAGTTTGGTAGTCACTTGTGATTAGAATTCTCATGTCTTGATAGTTGTGTCTCCACTTAATCATTATTGGATACATTTTCTGATGCAAACTTATCTAGGAAGCTCAAATGCGGTGTAGTGTTGCATGGCTTTTTTCTCTTGCACTATAGGGTATGCAGTATTCTCTTGTAAAATATTCTTCTTGCCTACAGCTACAAAGCTAGTGAAGAAGTGTGATGCCAAAAAGTAGATTTCTACGCTTAATCCCAAATAATGATAGTTCAAAATTTGAAAATTGAAACTCTTTCTTCAGCTTTAAAGATGTACTTGAAGATATCATTGCCATGCTAGTTGTAGGTGCTCTTTTAATACTCTATTATGTCAATCTCAACTCTCAATTCTGAGTAGTCGTGCATTACTAATTGTCCGGTTCTAAGTTAATGTGATATAAAGAGGTAGTTATATTCTATCATCATGTTGAATAATTTGACCTTTGCATTCCCGGGATAAGACAAAATGAGAGCTTGTTTTAAGAAGTTAAACAGACCCAACTTCACAAATTGTTCTCTGCATCTACTTGTAATCTCCAATTTTCCACCAAAAAACAAAATGAGTAGATAGCCGACAAATAACAGCTCTTGATTTTAGTTTGATATTTGGGTTGTCAGTACTCCGTCTTTTTAGTTAAAAAATGCTGACTCTAAGATTTTGAGCTTAATATTGATATCCAGGTTCTCAAGAATATGGGGGAGATACTTAAAGCAAGTGGCGTTAGCTACTCCTCAGTTGTTAAGACAACTATATTGTATGATTTTTTGTTATTTCTTCTTCCACCCCCTAGGTTTTTGCTCTCATGGTAGTCTTGATTATTTTTTGGATGCTTCTCTCTCTACAGGTTAGCTGATCTGAATGACTTCAAGAAAGTGAATGAGATTTATGCTAAATGTGAGTCATGATATTGGGAGTTACAATTTTTGTACTTGTACTTTTTTTGCTTTGCAACATTCCATCAGTATGAGATTCTTCCCTCTGCTTACTTGAACACTGAACTAAAAACAAAGATAAACCTGGACGGATTTAAGAACAATAAAAGTGGATGCATTGCATATCATACTTCTTATTTGGTTGCATGAAGGCTCATTCTACGTCCTGCCTAGTTTCCTTTTTGGATATCAGAGAGACCGTGCCTGAAACAATCAAAGGTGTACTGTTGTGCTCATGCATTTGATTAGAGCATTGTTTACGGCATGGGGAGGTTCATTCTTATTTTTTTGGAAGAAACCATGAGCCTGACCATATGTACACTGATGACGTAATAAAAACTTTTGTCAACAATAATCGTGACATTGTATTCAGGACTTGAATGCTACTTTTTCATTTGTGCTAGTCATCTGTTAGTAACTAGACTATATCTTGCAGATTTTCAAGCTCCTGCACCAGCTCGGGCAACTTATCAGGTGGCAGCACTGCCAATGAATGCAAGGATTGAAATCGAGTGCATAGCAGCATTATGATTCTCCCTTAACTATTCATTCAACAACTTATTAGACCTCGAAAGGAGAAAGTCTGTTGACTTCCTAGCCTACATTCCTAGATTTAATAAACCGGGAGTTAGCTACTAGTTCAGGAGCCCTTGTCTACCTTCTTTCAGCTCCAACTTTGCGGAGCTGAGAATAAACTTTATTTAAGAATGTAACTCAGCGGCCATGAGTATTACATACGATTGTGCTACTCTATTGTGAAGAACAAACTTGGTGATATTTTGGCCCTACTGTATCCTGTTTAGTCTTTCCTCAATCCTTTTTCGTATTGTTTTTAAGTGACGAAATCATTTCCTATTTGTTGATGCAATTGAATTTGATAAAACATTGGCCTAAATTTCAGCTCTTCAGAAACTACTCTTTATCGAACAAAAATATAATGTTTTAATGGCATAATAAGTATGTTATTAATTGACCCAAATTCTATAGTTGAATTCGACAAAGTCTAATTACTTGAATGAGTTATATTTTGTTGACCCTTAACTTGGCTTCAACGGATAACTATGCCTTCCAATTTTTAGTGTGCACAAGTAGACATTTAAACTTGTATAAAATTGAACAAGTAGACACACGTGTCCTACATGACATAATACATGTAGGACGCCACGTAGGATACCAATTTTTCATGTAGGGTGTCATGTAGGACGAATGTGTCTATTTGTTTAATTTTATACAAGTTTAAGTGCCTACTTGTGCACACCCAAAATTAAAGGTTATAGTTGCCCGTTGACGCCAACTTAAGAGGCATGTTTATTTATTATGCCTATTTTGTTCATAAATTAAATTTTGAGATTCCTAAAATTAACTCACTTTACAAGTCAAATCAACTTATAATATGATCTTCTCTCAAACACATTAATATTTGAGGGAGTGAGTAAATATAATCCTTTATAATTTTCAAAAATTTCATATTTTTACAAATTATAAAACCAAATAATTTTTTTGTGCAAGATTATGAACAAGTTCCCAAAGGAATGATGTACATTATTATTTTTTATATTAATTGGTCAAGAAAAAAAAGAGGATAAAATATTCCCAAGTTAGGTATATATACACTTCGCAGTAACGAATCAGTCAATGAGATACACGATGAAGATATTGCTACACCTTTTGACGGTTATTTTGTTCATCGCCGGAACTGTATTCGCCGGCGATTATGTCCGACCGCCGCCCCGGAAAACCCTCCATTTTCCATGGGATCCGAAACCTTCTTCGCAACCTCAGCAGGTATAACTTATCAACGAAGTTAAATGATTCTCCCTTTTACCAGGTTAATTATGTTCCAGCCAGTTGCTGGTGGGAGTTGGTAGGTATAGTGTGTAATTGGTGGGTGCAACCTGGCTCGGACACAAAAAAAATTAAAATTTAGTAGGCTTTTGGACATGAATTTGGTTATTTTTGAAGAAAATAAGTATTTGAACTAAGTTGAAAAAGTATGGTACTTTGAAAGTTGAAATTTTGTTTGGACATGTATTCCCCCTTTACCTCGCTAATTATGTGGACTTAAAAGTTCATTTCTTCTGTTTATTACTCTGATTTTGCTTGAATTTCCATTTCGTTAATCTGGACTTGGAACCAGCTACTTTGCTGCAGTCTGCGGAGGTCACATAGGGGGAGTTGGTTTCATCTTGCTGTTGTGAACAACATCAACATATCCAGTGTAATCCCACAAGTGGGGTCTGGGAGGGTAGAGCACTAGAGTGTACACAGACCTTAGCCGTGCCTCGTAATATTAGAGAGACTGTTTTCTAAAGACCCTCGGCTTAAAATAAAGCATTTCCAAGGAGTTTGAAAAAGGGAATACAAAAATAAAAGCCGTAACTGCAACGAAGTAATGTGAAATGGGAGCAGTACACAACATACATTTCACGCTAGAGCTTTATTAGTGTCGAGGGAAAATACGAGATAATTTTACTAATAACAAGGGTATGAATGAACTAAGGGGTCGTTTGGTATGATGGATAAGGGGAGATAATCTTGGGATAAATTTTTAGTACCCAACCAAGCAAAATTTAGGTATTTCGAATAGTACATGGCCAAATTTAGACCTTTTCCCTTGTTAGAATAAGTTGGTGTAAAGAAGAATTTGTAAATGATGAAGTTCAGTTAGTAGACTTCGAGCCTGTTAGGAGGTTGCCAGCATAGCCTTAGTGCCGAGGAATGCAATATTACCAGTTTTTTTTTGAAAAAAAAAACAAGTTGGCTTTTAGTACCTAGTGACCAATGCATCTGGTGGGAGACCAGGATTTAAATCCCAAGTAGAGCAAAAAAAGTTAGGTGGTTTTGGTGGACAAAGTTACTGACACCTATTGGGAGTCGGGAGGTATCAACTGTGTGAACAAGCCGACCTGGTCGCTATCATTATCACAAAAGAAAATAGAGAAAGAAACTTGACTTTAATCATCAATTTGTATTTTGTTTGGTTAAAGGCTTCCACTTTGAGCATTCTGTTGAAGCCTTGATGACAATTATGCCTTGAGGATCAGTCTGAGAATTCTGTTAAAGCCTTAACGACAGTTATGCCTTGACGATCAGTGTAAGTCTGCTTATATAAATTGCACCATCTTTGGGTTCCTTAATACTCAATACTGATCCTGAGTCGATATTATCTTTCTTCATAGAAAGGTACATTACCAATTACTAGTATGGACTATATGTGTTTCTTTGTACGACAAGTATAATTAAATTAGCTTGGTATGCCCTAGGTCCATTTGATAACACCAATAAAGTTTGTAAGCTGCCTAAAACTATATAGTTTTTGTGGCATTTATGTTTGTTCAAATATGTTATTTATGTTATTTTAAGTTGTCAAAGGACCTGTTGATTTTAATCTGTAAAGTGATATACTTTGTATTTGGGTTCATGATTTGAGCTTGTGGACCTCATCAAGGGAATTGATTTTCCCATTGCAGGTTCACATCTCATTAGCTGGGGACAAACACATACGGGTCACATGGATTACCAATGATGGATCTTCTCCTTCTATTGTTGAATATGGAACATCCCCCGGAAAATATAGTGCTATATCTCAAGGAGAAAGTACCAAGTATAGTTATCTATTATATAGTTCGGGGAAGATACATCACACTGTCATTGGACCATTGCAAGAAAATACCACTTACTTCTATAGATGTGGAGGAGAAGGTCTTGAATTCCAGCTGAAAACTCCTCCCTCTAAGTTTCCAGTTACTTTTGCTGTGGCCGGTGATTTGGGCCAGACTGGATGGACTAAGTCAACTTTGGACCACATAGACCAGTGCAAATACGATGTTCATTTGCTCCCTGGTGACCTTTCTTATGCTGATTGTTTCCAACATAGGTGGGACTCATTTGGTCAACTTGTTCAGCTGCTCGCTAGTTCTAGGCCATGGATGGTGACACAAGGGAATCATGAAAAAGAAAGAATACTATTTCTAGAGGATGGATTTGTCTCTTATAACTCAAGGTGGAAGATGCCATTTGCGGAGAGTGGATCCACTTCAAATCTATACTATTCATTTGATGTTGCTGGGGTTCATATCATTATGCTCGGTTCGTATGCTCCTTATGATGAGCACTCTGATCAATATAGCTGGCTGAAGGTTAGAGCTCTCATTTATTCCTAAAATGGGAAAATCTCTTATGGCTTTGAGGAATTTATAATCATGTAGAATTCATCATGAAAAGGATTAAGTTGCTTTTGTTTTACAGTTTCAGACATGACATTTCAGGAAATTTCCAATCCTTGGGAAGTGCCAATATGAAACAGAAGACAATTTTGTTGCTTTATACTTTTAGATCTGAAGATATTTCTGTCCATTGTCATAATAAGAAACTTTGGACCTTACACGTAAAAAGAGCCTAGTATGCGTGGTGAAGAGTGAATGATCTGAGGCATGTAGCTTTCAAAGCAGCTAGACTAAGGGCCCGTTTGAATGTGTTACTGTTTGGAGAATCAAACTGTTTTTTTTTTACTATAATTTTCTCGTTTTTTTAAAAGTATTTTGAAACAGTAGCTTTTGCCTAATTTTTTTTTTTTTGAAACAGTAGCTATGTTGACTTGTAGTACTTTTCGTGTAGTTATCAAATATGTAAATTTTTATTTAATTTTTGGAGAATCCATGCCTGATTTATAGTCAAAGTTTAGTGTTTCGACTCTCGTACTCTGAACCCCTTCACATAAATTGCGCAGAGGGAGTATTATATAAGGAGAAACCTAAGAATCTCTTCACATTTCATACTTGCTAATTAGTTCAATTATGGACCTTGATCTGCAGGCTGATCTTCTAAAAGTGGATCGTAAAAGAACACCTTGGTTAGTTGTGCTATTCCACGTGCCATGGTATAATAGTAACAGAGCCCATCAAGGTGAAGGTGATGACATGATGGCATCTATGGAGCCTTTGCTATATGCTGCTGGCGCAGATTTAGTGTTCACTGGGCATGTTCATGCTTATGAACGCACGGTATGCCTGCATTGCTTATACTGTTTTTTTTTTTTAAATTCTTTTACCTAATTGAGTGTTTTCTTTGACAACAGAAACGAGTTTACAATGGTAAATCTGATCCTTGTGGTGCTGTCCACATTACAATTGGCGATGGAGGAAATAGAGAAGGTTTAGCTCACAGGTAACTATTCTTCTAGTAATTTCTCCCATCATGTTGAGCACTGTAGCACCAAATAGTTGAATTCTTTAACGGTATGTATATTTCATGTGGAATTGTAATAGCTTTTACATTGTGGTTGAGTGATTTTGACGACAAAGGAGAAAGTAAAAACGTAAAAAGGCAAGCACTGGTGTCTTTGGTATATGAAGGGAAACATCTTCTGGAAAAAGTTTTCGTCTGGCTAAATTTAGATAAACGAGTTCCTTGAAAATCAGGAAAAAATGACCTCCCTAGTCGAAATATAGAAAACAAGTTTCATAAGTGGCATTACAAGCTCATTGTCTCCTCACCTCCTCACCTCAACACCCCCAACCCGCACCAACCACGACCTCCCACTCCCTACCCCCATCCCCCACCTCCAAAGTACTCTACTAGATTGCATATTAATGTTCTTGAGATTTTTTAACACTTACGAACACCTTGAAATAAGTAAGAAAAACCACTTATATTTCAAGAAATATTTTCCTTCAAATCACACCAGGCTTTGTGAAGCTGAAAACTCATGTTAAACTGTTCTGGAAACTTAATCAACTACTACCCCATAGGAAAGATAGGTTTCCTACCTCCCCCTTCATTTTGAGTTACAGAAGTTTTAACGTGCCATTAGTCCTAGCTGAGATAGGGATAAAATTTGCGTACATACTACCCTCCCTAAACCCTACTTGTGAAAATTACTCTGGCTATGTTGTTGTTGTTGTTACTAGTTCTACTATAAGATACTCTTTTCATTTTTTCTGTGTTGATAACTGTAGTCAAAAAGATAAAGTAAAGTTATTTAAAATATGAAACAGTCTTTACATGTGTTGGCACCTTCAACAGGTACAAACAGCCCCCACCAGAATGGTCAGTCTTCCGCGAAGCAAGCTTTGGTCATGGCGAACTTAAGATGGTTAACTCAACACATGCCTTTTGGAGTTGGCATAGGAACGATGACGATGAATCAGTGAGGTCCGATCAGGTTTGGATAACCTCATTGATTGGTTCAGGGTGCAATACTAGAGGTAGCCATGAAATGAGAAGGATTCTTATGACCTCTTAGTCCCTCCCCTCAACTGAATTTTATTGGCAAGTACAAAGGCGGAGCTAGGGGGCGCAAGGGGTTCATCCAAACTCCCTTGGCCGGAAAATTACACGATTTTTACAATGTTAAAATTATCTTTTATGTATATATAGCAGACATTGAATACCTCTGACTCTTTCTGTTTTACTTCTTTATATTTTGAATTCCGTTAGTAAAGATCCTGACATGCAGATACATACTCAAGTGGTTGTTTGTATTATTGTCGCCATTTAAGGGGAAGTTACATTGTATCGAAAGAAAATTCCCAAGAAGTTTTTTAAGGGGCAAATTAATAAAATTATCTTCTTATTTATGATTTTTTAATATGCGTGTAAAAAGAAAAATGATCAACTAATATAAAATAGAGGGCGTAATAGTTCAAATAGAAAAACAGAATAATCCATAATGAGTATGAAATTCGTGAAAAAATATAACTCCGATGTGTTTTTGACCAACTCAAGAGGAATATTTAATAGCCTTACCTAACACAGCCCAACTGTTTTACTATATATAACAAAAAACAATACACAACAGACAAAATTGTTTCAAATGTCGTGTGGATTTTCCACAAAGCCACAAGCACACTGGGTCAAACGTCTACCAGCTCAATTTCTTGACAATATTATCCCCACATACTTCTTCTTTTCAGCTGTAAATTAACCAAATATGAGTGCCATTTAATAAAATTCAGAGGGTAATTTTGACCAGTAAAACAAACAACATGAAGGTTGGGTAATAGGTAACATGAGACTTTTGGCCTTTTGACCAAATTGGTTTTTATCAGATGTACTATATGCCAATTCCCACTTCAAAAAATTAAAATTTTTCAAGTTTTACCCACCAAGATCCTTTAAAAACTGAATCTTTTCATTCTTGATCTTTCAATTTTTTGCTAAATTCATCAAGATTCAATCTTTCTTAAAACCCCATTTGATAAAAATGCATGATTTTTGCTTTACAATCCCCTATGGTTTGATTCTTGTGTGTGGTGGAATTATAGGGTATTTCAAGAAAGGAAGTTTAGTTTCATTGGGTGGAGGTTTGGGTACTGGTTTTTTGCTTATTTTAGCTGGTTACTTGAGTCTCCAAGCATTTCACAAGCGCAAAAACTCTTACTTTGCTTTGATTCTTGAAACAGGTATATAGTCTTTTCATTTCCTTATACGTTATTTGCAGGTGTAGAAGAAATTCAAAAAATTTAAAGTTGTAATATTGTACCCTTTACTCTTTTGTAAGTGAAAAAATATTGTATTAATCATATGGAGTGAATATTACTGGAATTGAAGGCAGTGGCTTTATGAGCTAGGGGTGCAAGGGGTTCATCCGAATCACCTTCGCTGAAAAATTATACTGTTTATATAAGTTTAATGCTTTTTCTTTATGTATATAGAGTAGATGTTGAATCCTCTTGGTGGAAGTCATGACTTTGCCACTACCTTTGTTGCTCGGACTATCCAAAAATATTGTTGTATCGTGTCGGATCCTCTGAAAAATGCACTACTTTTGGAGGATTTGATATGCCCCTGATAACATTTTTGAAGAGTCCAAGCAACATTGGACACTGCTGCAGCCTAAATTTAGATATGACTATGGTTTTGTTTCCATGATATTGCCGGATTCTATGTACTGTGAAAAGGTCTGACTTTTTGTTGCTCTGCTTTAGATATCTCAAGGGGAGAAAGCTTTTCTCCTTGATTGTTTATGTTTCTGTTTTACGAAGTTTGTGTGCACCTAAAGCTTAAAAGATACAATAGGAATTACTTGAGATGACTAGTATGAATTTGAAGCATTGTCCAACGCCACCAAGATCTTTTGCTTCCGTTATCGTATTATTTGTCATTGCTACTCTTTTCTTCTTCATTGTTTTCAACATGATTTCTCTACTACTATATTTGCTTAACATGTTTTTTTGAGCCAAGGGTCTATCAGAAACAACCTCTCTACCTTCACAAGGTGGGGTAAGGTTGTGTACACACTACCCTCCCCCATACTTACTTGTGGAATTACATTGGGTATGTTGTTGTTGTTGCTCAAAGACACCAAGAGTCGCAACATCCTTTGGTATGGATCCCTCTAACAGTCTGGATGCCAAGCAGTCCGCATTGTCAAGTTCAATCTTAATATTTTATAGTTCAATTCTGTAGAAACGGAAGATATGGGGAAAATGTGTTTAAGTTTTTGTTTTTTTAATGTAATCATGATCATATTCTGATTCGAAGGGGTAATAGAATGAAAGCTTTATCATTTCCTTGCGATCACATTGAATTTCTTATCTCCACTTAACTTTTTTTCGCTTGAAACAGTTTGTGCTGGTGTGTTAACATGGGTCATGGGACAGCGCTACATGCAAACTTCAAAGATAGTGCCAGCTGGTGTTGTTGCTGGTATCAGGTAACTCCAAATAGAAAGCATGCCATACAATTTGTGTTATTAACTTACTTAGTGGTAGTATTTCATTTATCTGTTCCGTTTCGTTCATAAATACATCAGATTTATGTGGCGTGATTCACTTGATATATGTGTATATATGTCAAGTTGCTTTATCGTGGTCTGCTACCTAGTCGCAAACTGAACATTAGGTTGCTATGTCCAGTGAAATCAAATTTCCAAGAGCATCATACATTACCTTTCATTTTGTGTTTCTTTCTTCACTTTATGGGGATCACTATACTATCCAATTAGTAAATTTATGTTTTTTCTTTGATCTCTTGATAGCTTTTTCAATGCAAGTTCACAAGTTTTGTCTAGATTAAGAAATGTTTCTCTGATTCCGTCTAGTGCGGACAGTCAGAAAGAAACTTTTTCCATCTCTAACTACCCATGATTAACATGAGTGAACACTGAACAGCTTCACAAGTTCAGTGGTTCACCTTCCCCTTTATGCTCTCCCGTGGTGGTATGTGGATTCTCGAGGACCTGAGCTCCCCGTCCCAGCCAATCTCCTTTTGAATCAAGCCCAGAAATGACCTTGACCTCGGATTGTAATGAATCTGTTTTTCATTTTTTAGGTTAGTACAGGGGACCATAGGTTCACAATCTAGGGAGGAATAGTGCCATTAAATGATCAAATATGAAATACACCAATACCGGGAAGGCGTGGTGCCAATTTGTGTGATATCGCTACAAAACCCCAAGGGTGTGGTCATAATATAATTGATTGTGGATTGCACCTAACAGTTGGTAGTTGCTCGAATGGTAAGCACCCGTCACTTCTAAATCTATGGTTGTGAGTTCGAGTAACCAAGGGAGCAAAAAGGTGAGAACTCCTAGGAAGGGGTAAAAAAACGTGGCCAATGAAGCATATGCAAGCAGAGAAAAAATAAACTAAGTTATTTCTTCCCATTTGCCTTAATTTTGGTGGACGGAGCTACCCAGTTGGAGCTAGTAGGTATCGGTGGAAAGGTCAAGGTGCGCAAGCTAATCCAGACATCATTGTTATCAAAATACATGTATATGTTAAGAAATTATTGTGTATTACAGAAGTTGGAAGATGCACCAAATTGTCATGCTTAGTTTCCTTTCCGGTATTTGTTTGTTCATATCTTGGGAAAAATATTGTTAGGAAAATCGATAATTCTGACCTGATATCTTCTTTTTGCAGTGTGGTAATGACTGGATTTTACCTTTATAAGATTTCCAGGGGTGGAAACCATTTCCAATCTAAAGCTGAGTAATGGCATTTCACTATAACCGCGGTTCCAGATCCAGACTGTTTGTACTGAGAAGAGCTGGACTCTTATCGCGAATTACTGACTGTTTGTACTGAGAAGAGCTGGACTCTTATCGCGAATTACTGTATACGTTCACACTTAACACACTTTTTATTTTGTTTTTGAACTTAACAACATTGTCTCAATGAATAGAATTTGAGTTTGTGTTGCTTTCATTTCATTTCATTTTGTCTTGATTCAGTATTTGAATTTGCAGCTATGGTGTAATTTGTGGATGTTGAATGAACTCCAATGCTATTAGTGTATCTCCAAAAACCACTTGGAAAGAAATTGATGAAATAGTTAGATAAACGATAAGACTATAACGTCTCAGGTTCATACTTGAGTGATTTCTTTTCATCTGCCTAAGCTTTTGTAGAAAGGGTTACCTAGAACCTGTGTTGAACAACTTCTCGTATATTTATCATAAACAAACTAGTGGCTGGTTGAACAAGTTCTGGTATATTTATCTTTAAGGTTTTAGTTAAAGATCTATCGAAAATAGTCTTTGTATCCCACAAAGGTAGGAATAAAGTCTACGTACATCCTAAAACTCTCCCCATATCTCACTAATGAAAATGTTATTGACACTGTGGAAGAAAAAATTAGAAAAAGATTAAACAGACATCTCAGATAGGAAGGGAGAAAAACTCTTTTCCTGTTGTGATTAATTTTCCAAATATAACCATGTTCACCATGACAAATATATCTCACTAATGAAAATGTTATTGACACTGTGGAAGAAATTAGAAAAAGATTAAACAGACATCTCAAATAGGAAGGGAGAAAAACTCTTTTCCTGTTGTGATTAATTTTCCAAATATAACCATGTTCACCATGACAAATATCGTTCATTTAGTCATTTCAAGGTCATGAAACCCGAATTCATGAATTTAGCTAAAACAAAAGGGAGTAATATATTGTAAGTGACAACTTTCAGCAACTTCAAAAATTGAATAAGGCACAACGTGATGAGCAAGAAAGATCATACAGTTCCAACTTATAATTCATCACTCCTCAGACTAGTTTTTTTTTTTTTGAGAAAGCACTCCTCAGACTAGTTGGTTATCAAACGAATTCAGAGACTCGTGGCAGGTACAAAAGAACACTTTCCAGCAACCAACAACAATATATCAAGTGTAATCCCACGAGTGGGGTATGGGGGAAGGTAGGAACTATGCCGACCTTACCCCCTACCTTTGAGAGACTGTTTTCAAATAGACCCTCACAATTCTATCAACCTTTCACAACTTTATAATACCAATTTGGCTTTGCAGTGTACGCCATAACAACAAATGATTCAACACTATGAGTACACAATAGGGTGACACACTTAACATATGCAATAACTGCAAATCAAAAGCTTGTTGGACCACGGAAGCAGATAAAAAAGTAGCATCTCTATTTGAAATCAATCCTCCAAGTTCGTGGTGCAAAGCGAAATATTCTCATATTTGAACAAGGAAAACGCTAAAGAGTGTCTGCACCTACATAGGAGGAGACAGAGGACACACAAGGGAACCAGTATCGACGTTTGCCATCTCTATGTCCATCATCGATCATGGCAAGCCCTTCCTGTTGGATGCACAAGACCCATATTTGTTAGGTCCAACCACAAAAAATCTAGAAGGATATATTTAGAGCCTCGATGGAAAAGAAGAGAGGAAAGAACAAGGAATAACATCGAGAACTTACCTCTAACAGTGTTTCAAGCGCATCAGTTGCACGACCTGAAGACCAGTTTAGGCGTCTTTGTACCTCATCAACAGTCACAAAACCTTGAGCCTGCAGCAAAGGCACCAGAAAACAATCACACATGGTTTCCTCTTTTTAATTTCTTTTTTTTTAGATAACCAAGAAATCCTCATGGCTAATGGTGCACGGTGCAAAACTATGTGGATAATAAACTCGCCCCTCTTCCCTTCCTCTTTTAATGTTATATAATAACAAAGCAAGCTCAGCTGCACCTAATAGGCAATGTTTCAAAGTAAGCACTGACAATCTGGGGAAAACTCTCTAAGCTTGTAAACCTTTTGGTAATATTCATGGATCCAGAAGAAAATTTTGATGGCCGAAATAACAGATTTCCTTTTAAGCGGCCAAAATGAGTCTAGGACTGGTTTAAGAAACCAAATTTGTGAAATACTACAAGGGAGAAAATGACTGCATCAAGTGAAAGTGACATTTTTTGCAGCATGGCAATTACCCAACTACAAAATTATCGAAGGAGAGATATTTCTGGAGGAACACAAAGAACAAAGGTTGTACCTGGGCCAGCTCTAAAATTTCATTGTGATCCTTATTCAGTTCGGTAGGGACAGATCTAACAAGCTTTCTCTTTCCCACTGTAATCACCTCAAAACCACTACCTAATACCTGAAAGATGAAATTAGATGTTAGCTTATAGTTCGGGAAACAGTAGCAAAACATACCAGTCCAGAAAGAAATGAAGGTTACTACATGTTCAAGAAAAATGAGTCAAATGACAAACTTTAAATCATGTTTTTAAACAACTTTGTATTTCTCCTATCTTCCATCTAAATGAGGAGGGATTGAATGAGCAACAATGACCTGCAACATATGGTCACCATTATCTTCGATGCTTCATGTGCTAAGGAACCTATAAAACTTAAGAAAACAGACAGTACTTGTTTTTCTTTAAAAAAATAAAAACAAATTATCCTGCAGTTTACCCTTTTTTTGGTGACAGGTTAGTTTTGTAATACAGATTCTTTTTTCTACTTTATTTTGCTAAATGAAGCAACTAGCAAAATCAAATATCCTGATATCCAAGGGTTGAAACATGAAGAATCTTCATAATTAGATGCGCAAAGCACTAAAATGTGAAATATGCTCTTCAGAGTATATGAAAAAGAGGATCTGGTATATTAAGCATCGGTTGCTCAATGAATCATTCAGTTACTGCCAATTGAAACATTAAAGCTTAAGTCCATACCTTCAACTTGCTTATAGCACGCAAGCAGTCATCTTCAGATATTGTCTCGCGCACAGCTTTCCGTCTCTGACCAAGCAGTTTACAAAGATCATCCAAGCTTATCAAACCTCCATTGTGGGGTCTAGTAGCTAGGCAAACCTCAATAATCTGTACCCCTGCCTAGACAGGTGGCTTCATTTAAGTCCAGTTTGTTGGAGATTTATCAACAAAACCATAATACTTAAAAACTATGGATATTCAAAAGAAAAAAGACAAGAATTAAGCATGATTTACACAAAATAACAGGCACAAGCCAATACATAGAATACTGCTCAAAGTTTGATGTCGCATGTCAAACTGCAGTGTGAAATAATATGCAATGTTCCTCTCATGCACCATTAAAAAGAAGTTTCTAAGCATGCCTTGCATTAACCAAAACTACGGAGGAGATTGATACCAACCAAGTTCATAATAGAAGTCACCAATCCCCAACAGTTCTGCCCAGAAACCCTTGTTTGATGCTAGAGGATCTACTCCGACTTTAGCACACATCTCGTGGAACTGTGCCCTGAATGCAGGGTTCTTGCGAATGTCATTCTGCAAAATAAAACAAGGAGTAACCAGAACTTTCTTCTTTTATTTCAAATGTTTTGTTAAATAAGTGAAGGCATATATATAAATTTCAATTAGACAAAGTACCAAAGAAGCAGAACGCACAACGAAACCTCTTTTACAAGACTCCAGTTAGAACAGAAAAAGGAAAATGTCCATCAAACTCAACCAGCCTGGTTGCTGCCCAAACATTATAAACAGCACATATACTATCTCAATACCATTATCTTCTAGAAAAATACAAATGGTAGAGTTCAATTGTGATCCCTTTGCTAAGATAACCACACATAAATCCCAAGTTGACCATAAAATAAGCTGAAAATGCATCTTTTCATGTCTTTTTCGGAATTAGCAACAGGTGGCCAAGTACAGATAATTAGAGTTAGACATATACATGTTTCCTCGCAACATATATGAGACTCTGACAATTATCTAGTTCTTCTTTAGCTATATTTTCTTCCCAAATATTTACAAATTACAAGTACTTCTAATTACAAAATAGCTTATGATTCACAGTACTCTTCTTTCTGTAGTTTATCAATACATTGGTTTTTTTAGGCATAATACATAAATATGCCCTTTAACTTGGCCTCAAATCACATTTATACCCTTCAACTTTAGGTGTGCACAAGTAGACACTTAAACTTGTATAAAGTTGAACAAATAGACACACATGTCCTACATGGCATTTTTTGTCCTACATGTATTGTGCCACGTAGGACTCATACGTAGGACTCATGTGTCTACTTGTTCAACTTTATACAAGTTTAAGTGCCTACTTGTGCATACTCAAAGTTGAAGGGCATAAATATGTAATGAGGCCAAGTTAAAGGGCACATTTATGTATTATGCCGTTTTATTATTTTAGGAAATTAAGGAATGGATGTCTCAATTTCGCAAAATCAGATGCTTTAATCATCACACTCCTACCAGATCGTTCAACTAAAGGCGAAGGTAGCACGGGCAGAGCTACAGTAACAGTAATAGGTTCACCCAACAAGCAACTTGAGTTCAAACTTTGTATTTGTCGTAAATTCATTGAATATGTGCATATTATTAACTTGGCTACTGTTTACTTGGAAAAAAAAATGAGTTTTTGAAGTTAGTTGAAGAATAAGTTTTGTAATTTGAAGTTGAATTTAGACATGCATTTTACTTGAAAAATTGAAGCTTTGTGAGTGGAAGTACCGAAAACCCAAAAATGTTGGAACTTGAAATTTTTTTGAAGATAAATTTTCAAAAACTTACCAAGTTTCATAGACAGTATGTTTTCAACTTTTTTTTTCTTTTGAAAATCTAATTCCAAAATCTACAGCCAAACCGGAGCTAATCCAGTATATCCAAAACTCATTAGCTTCAACGCAGCGTAAAAAATAAAAATAAATACCTTAAATAATAATAAAAAATACTCAATCACTAAAAAAAAAAACGAAATAATGAAAAAACCTTGTGTTTGCGAGCGAAATCTTCAAGCTGAGATCGAAAAGTAGCGAGCTGCTCTTTCATAAGATCTGTTCTCAATTTCGCAACATTTTCCCCTAACAATCGATATTGATCCTTCAATTAACATCGCAAAAACAAAATTTAGATTATTAAACAACAAAAATTACCGATTTTTTTGAGAAACTCAAAATAAATAAACTTAGATCACAGACCCTAGCCGCCGCCGCGTTCTGCAGACCTCCGATTCCCGGTCTCCGCCTCATCCTTCAGCTGATTATGTGAAGTATTTCGTCTTACTCTCTCCTCTTACTTTTTCTTCGTTTGTGAAGAAAATGATAGGAGGACAAACTTTTTATTTTCAAACAAAATTATTTAAAATTAATTATCACAACTTACTTTAAATTAAATTAAATTAATTAGAAGTGAGTAATGTGACCATAAAAAATTTAACTTCTAAATTCAACTTCATGGTGAATTCTGGATTTGAATCTATTGTATTTGTAAAAAGTATAATAAAATGCAATTCCATCTTCAATTACAACATCAAAAATTTCAAATAAAATGAAAAATACATAAATATTTGTTTTAATAAAATACATATATCAATCGGTCATGACTTGTATTTAAGTAATCTTACAAGATAATCATATCGGCTTCACGATTCGTCATAACTTTCGTGTTACAAATTTGAAATGTATATTTTTATTTTCTTTTTATTGTTTGTAACTTGACTTGAGTCAAGGAGTCCTCGTGGAGGTAAATGTAAGATCTACGTACTTTCTATCTTCTTCATACCTCATTTTACACGAAATTATGCAAGTTTGTGATGGCTTGCTTTTCCTTTTTTATTGTTTATAGCTTTTGAATCGTGACAATTAAGTGTGATTTATGAATAGTTCAATATGATAACTAAATTATAAATAGTATGAAATCAAAATTCATTATATCTATGAATTTTGATTATGTATTTTATAAGCATATACATACTTATATATGTATTTGTGTATTCAAATTGCAAAATTATTACTACCTACCCATACATACACATACATTCAACTTTTACTTTAAAAACACACACATACATATACAATTAACTACATATAATATATTTGCGTAATTTTCAATTAAATGATAATATGCACGCAAATACATATATTGTGCTACATTTTGAAATATAGCAAAATCCATAGTAGAATTGGTGAAGCCCAAATAATAAAGTGGGCCTTAAACAAGATTTGGGCTTACTGCCCCCATTATCTTCTTTCTATATAAATAAAACCCTCTACTCCATAATTGCCGCCGCCATTCTTCTTCTCATTTCGCAAAATCTCCGCTCTGCTTAAATGGTGATTTTTCAGTTCCGATATTTATATTCATACTTAGATCTTCCATGTTTTTTCGCTCATCGAGTGTTTACACCAATTAAAGTAAGACATTTGTCTTGCAATTTTCACTTTGATTTGGTGTATACACTTGATATTGATAAATATTTATCCTTCTGTTTTGGAATGTAAAAAGTTGTATTTTGAGTAGTTAATGATCAAAAAACGCAACTTCAAGTTATTGTTTTTTTTGCGAATTCCACGCATCAACTATCAGTTATTTTCTTTTCGTATTTGAAGTATCTATGTAACTGATAATTGTAGTATGAAATTTGCGAAAAATGATTGTTCAGATGTGTTTTTGATCATTAAATTAGTTGGAGTTCATATTGCTATCGCTGTGACGATTAAAAATATAAAAGTAGTGGACTGAAAAATACATTGATGAGTAAATTAATTCTGAGCGATGCTTATTTCATGTTCTTATTTATCTTTTGTTATATATTTTTTTTCATTTTTCATGCTACATCCCTGTGATGAATTCTTTCTAAATTTAACGTTAAAAGTAGACTGACCTTCAAAGGAAGAAAAAATCAATTCTGAGGGATGAATTATATTGTTACATTAGTCTTTTTCTATAGTTGGGAATTTTACAAATTCTAGTTGATAGACAAGTTAAGATTCTAATTATTTGCTGCTATTTGAAAATTTCTGAACTTTTTTGTTCCAATGACTGAAGCCAATTTAAAAAGTTCTTTTTTATTGCTGTGATTTGTTATAAATTGTGTTGTATTCAGAATATTTGAATCTCTGTGATGAACTAGCTGAATAATTTAAAAGTAGTGGCCTGATGACCATTGATGAAAAGCTTTGTTCTGAGGGATTCCGCAGAATGTTGGTTGGGCGGAGGGGCTCTACTGGAGGAACTCGTTTTTTGCTTTAATTTTACCACATATGTAGTGTTGATTTGCACGTAGAGTGGCACTCGATATTATGTTTGACCAGTTTTTTGCTTAAAGATGGTGCCTTTATGTTGTTAGACATCATCCTTCTTGAGTACTATCGTATTCCTAGTCAATAATATGGTAATGTACCTCATCTTAAAAATTATTTGTTGTTGTTATATGTTATAATGTGTCTCGTGTTTTACTTGAGACGATGGTCGGACTGAAATAACCTCTTTACAAGGTAGGGGTAAGGCTTCGTACACATCACCCTCACTTGTGGTTATGTTGGGTATGTTGTTGTTGTTGTTGAATCCCTCTGATGAATTAGCTTGAATAATTTAAAAGTAGTGGCCTGATCACCATTGATGAAAAGCTTTGTTCTGAGGGATTCTTTGTTTATTTATTGACTTGATGTGGTAAAAGCTAGATCAATTCTTTGTTCTGAGGGATTCTTTGGCCTGATGATTTACATTGTGACAAGTGATTTTAAAAATTATTTAGTGCTGTGATATGTTATAATGTGTCTGGTTTTTCAGAAGTTTCTTTGATACCTGTGATGAATCAGCTGAATAATTTAAAAGTAGTGATGACCATTGATGAAAAGCTTTTTTCCGAGGGATTTCTTGTTTACTTATTTAGTGGTAAGCAGTTTTTGCCTTAATTTTACCACAAATGTACTGTCAATTTGCATATAAAATGGCACTCGGTATTACGTTTATACCATGTTTATGCCTAAAAATCTAAAAATGTGGTCTTTTTTCTTGTTAGGCATCACTATTCTGGAGTGCTAGTCAATAATATGGTTATTTACCCCGTCTTAGAATATTCTTATTACTGTGATATGTTATAACGTGTCTTGATTTTTCAGAAGTATTTGAATCCCTATGAAGAAGTTAGCTGAATAATTTAGAAGTAGTGGCCTGATGACATTTGATGAAAAGCTTTACTCTGAGGGATTTCATGTTTCTTTGCTTTGTTTCTTCTTCTTCACAAAGGGACTTGATATGGTAAAACTAGTTTTTGTTTTAGTTACATTTGTTATGTCAATTCGCGTGTACAATGGTACGCGATGGTATTTTTAAGCCATTTTTCTTTTGCCAAAATTTTGTGTCTTTTTCTTGCTAGCCATCATCCTTCTGTACTACTATTGTTTTCTGAGTCAGTAATTTGGTAATATACTTCATATTAAAGTATTTTCTTGTATTTATTCATGGGTATAGCCAGGTAACACCGGATAATTATATGGTTAAATTTCTTTTTTTTTGTATATATAGTAGAGGTTGAACCTCATTCGACTTTTTGTGTGTTTACTTCTTCATATTTTGATTCCCTAAGTGAAAATCTTGGCCTTACCACTGTTTATACATACGATGCTTAATAAGATACTTTCAACTGTCATTGTGTATAGTAACTTATTAGTTGGATATAGTACATAGATATTGCTAAAGATTCTTATTCAGATCCTTAATTTTTTTATATCTATCCGTGTTAGATTGTGTGGAGCCAAAAAAAAAACATGGTGAACTTGTTTTTGCTTTAATCGACACCACATTTGTGGTGTCGATTTGCTTGTACAATGGCACTCAATATTACATTTAATATATTTTCTGGTTAATATACCTAAGATACTTATAAAATGTTACTCAACTTTCAACTGTCAATTCTGAGTTGTACCATATTCTAGTTTTATGAGTTGGATGTGATGAGTAGATTTTGTCAAAGCTACTTGTTTCAGATTCTTCCTTTGTTTGATATACTTGTCCCCTTGTTTGTGTTAGATTGTGTGGAGTTCAAAAAAAGAGAACTTGTTAAGATTGTACTTGACATTGTTTGTTGCTTTATTTCTAGTTGTCATCCACCTCAAGGGTTCAAGTAACAACAACAATTTACTCGGTATAATTCCACAAGTGGTGTTTGGAGAGGATAGAATATACACAAAAGTGGCGTCTTCGATAAACCGTTTGTCAAAAGATAAGGGTCCAAGGAATATAACCCAAAATATATGAATGTTTGGAGAGAATAGAATGTACGCAAAAGTGACGTCTCCGATCAAAAGATAAGGGTCCAAGGAATATAGCTCAAAATATATGAATGTCTGGAGAAGATAGAATGTACGCAAGAAATATAGCCCAAAATATGTAGATGTCTGGAGAGGATAAGTGATGTAAACCATTGGTCAAAAGATAAGGATCCAAGGAATATAGCACAAAATATATGAAGGGACAAATATGAGAACAAAGATAGAGAACTAAATATGTACAAAATTAGAAGATTGATTCTCATGTTGTGCATCCAAAGCTCTGATTTGAGTTTGTGTATTACAATATATATAATTTATAAATAATTTGAGTTTAAACATTTATTAATGACTTATTTTAGAATTTAAGTCATTCATTTAGAATGTCTTCTTTCTCCCTTTAAAATTCATGTTTAGTTAAATAGTATCACATAAATTGAGACAATTCAATTAAGTCATAGGTTTTAGATTAATTTATGCTTAGTCAAATAATATCACATAAATTTAGATGATTCAGTTAAGTTTATGAATTTTAGATCAATTTATGCTTAGTCAAATAATTTCACATAAATTGAAACGATCTAGTTAGACTTATGAGTTTTAGATTTTAAGTATATATAAAAGAGATTTGAATTGTAAGACAAAACAACTTATTGGTTTATCACAGGACAATCCATGATATTCATATCGATTTATTATGAACCTCTACATCTAGTATTGGGTAAACCTCATACAATAATTGTCTTAGCTCGGAACTTGCTATCCTCTTGCTTAGCGGACACAAGGTAAATGTGTGTGAATGGAAGTTACTGAATTCTATCGGATTCGTAACTAATGATGTAGTTTGGTCCCTACTTGAGGTAGGGGTGGGGTGGGGGATAGATATAGAGACAAACGTTCTTGCCTTATCCATCACATACAAAGCTCATGCAAATACCTGGTTCACAAAGCACCAAGTAATCCATCCCTACAGAATTTTCCAGTCCTCAAATACACACATCAATCTACTCACCCAACTAACCCCTCATCATATCTCTACCACCAATTCTAACCAATCAAACACCTTACTACATTGCAAAATCATTTCCCAAAAAAATAAAATAAACTTATTTTCTTCTTTTGTGAATTTCAAAACATATAGTTCACTCGCGTTGATCAATCAGGAAAGGTTATCTATTGTATCATACGACTTCTTGTAATGGCGGATTACGTAACTAATAGAAGGAATTCCAATACACAATTATTGCAAGAACTTGAAGCACTAAGCGAAACACTCTATCAACCACCATCACACACTACAACAACTCGAAGAACCGCCTCCCTTGTCCTGCCTCGAGATTCGATCCCTCCAATCGAGTCCCTAACAGGTGGTGCTAAAAATGACAACGATACTGATAGTATCGTTGTCAATCCTAAGCCGAGATCCAGGCGGATGTCATTATCCCCCTGGCGTTCTCGGCCTAAACTGGACAACCAGAGCGAGGACAATATACAACAACAAAGCAATACCAGCACCAGCAGCACGAAGTTAAGTAAGAAATTGGATAGCAAGGGAGCTGAGTCGAACTCCGAGAAGAAAGGCTTGTGGAGCTGGAAACCAATTCGAGCTCTTGCTCACATTGGTAAGCAAAAGTTGAGTTGTTTATTCTCAGTTGAAGTCGTGACCGTTCAAGGACTACCCGCGTCCATGAACGGTCTACGACTATCTGTTTGTGTAAGAAAAAAAGAAACTAAAGATGGAGCAGTACAAACTATGCCATCTAGAGTTTCACAAGGAGCTGCAGATTTTGAAGAAACACTTTTTATCAGGTGTCATGTTTATTATACACCCGGGACGGGTACTAGTAATGGAGGGGCTCGATATAAATTCGAGCCCCGTCCATTTTCCATATTTGTCTTTGCAGTTGATGCAGAGGAACTTGATTTTGGAAAAACCATGGTTGATTTGAGTGAAATGATTGAGGAGTCAGTACAGAAGAGCTTTGAAGGAAGTCGAATTCGCCAATGGGATACGAGTTATACTCTTTCCGGGAAGGCGAAAGGAGGAGAGGTAGTTTTGAAATTGGGATTTCAGATCATGGAGAAAGATGGTGGAGTTGGGATTTATAGCCAAGCTGAAGGGGGAGCGAAAAACGCGAAGAGCTACTCATCTTCATTTGCTAGAAAGCAATCGAAAACGTCTTTTAGTGTCCCGAGTCCAAGAATGTCTAGTTTAAGTTCAGCTAATTGGACTCCATCACAAACAGGAACAACAGCAAATATTCAAGGGATTGATGAGCTGAATCTAGACGACGAGCCTGTAAAGGAGGAGCCAGAGTCGAAAGCAGAGGATCTTGATCTCCCTGATTTCGATATTGTGGATAAAGGAATTGAAATTCAAGATAAAGGAGTTGAAATGGAAGATAAAGATGAAGCAACAAAAGAAGTAGGAGAGGAGGAGGAAGATGGAGACGAGCGATCAGAAGGAAATTCTGATAAAAGATCGGCATCATCTAGTCACGAGGTTGTTAAGGAAGTCGTGCACGATCAAATGCATTTGACAAGATTGTCAGCACTTGATTCCATTGCACAACAAATCAAAGCACTTGAATCAATGTTTAAAGATGAAAACCAAGTTAAGATGGAGGAGGATGACTCTGAATCCCAAAGGTTGGACGCGGATGAGGAAACTGTGACAAGGGAATTCCTCCAAATGCTGGAAGATCCAGGCGTTAGTCAGCTCAAGACAGATAATCAAGAAACCCCCGCGTTAAAACTGCAAGGAGGAGGAGGAAATGAAGATAACGAAAAGAGAGAATCGGGCATATTTATACCTGATCTTGCTAAGGGGTTAGGATGTGTTGTTCAAACGAGAAATGGTGGTTTTTTAGCAGCTATGAATCCTCTTAATACTGCTGTTTTGAGAAAAGACACTCCGAAACTTGCAATGCAGATATCAAAACCATTTGTCCTTCCATCAATTCCGTCATCTATGAATGGATTCGAGTTGTTCCAGAGGATGGCAGCTGTCGGGCTAGAGGAATTTACGTCCAAGATCTTATCGATGATGCCAATGGAAGAGCTCGTGGGCAAAACAGCGGAGCAGATAGCGTTTGAAGGCATTGCTTCAGCTATTATTCAAGGGAGGAACAAAGAAGGAGGTGCCAGCTCAAGTGCTGCTGAGACAGTTGCAGTAGTGAAATCAATGGCAACAGCAATGAACACAAGCAGGAACGAGAGGATCTCTACGGGGATATGGAACATCAGTGACAAACCGTTGACAGTGGATGAGATTCTTGCATTCACACTGCAGAAAATGGAGGCAATGACAGTCGAAGCATTGAAAATTCAGGCAGATATACCGGAAGAAGAGGCTCCTTTCGACGTTTCAGCTATCAAGAAAGATGATGATGGTCACCCGTTGGACTCTGCTGTCCCACTCGAAGACTGGACCAAAGATGACAAAAGTGATAGTTTAATGATCTCAGTTGTGGTTCAACTGAGGGATCCGTTGAGGCAATTCGAGGCAGTTGGAGGACCTATGATAGCACTGGTTCAAGCAGTTCCTATTGATGAGGAAACTAACAACTTTGATGATGAGGAAAAGAAGTTTAAAATCGTGTGTCTGGCTATTGGCGGATTGAAAGTCAGGAGCGGAGAAAGGAAGAACACGTGGGACACAGAAAAACAGAAATTGACAGCAATGCAGTGGCTAGTAGCTTATGGACTTGGTAAAATGGGGAAGAAAGCAAAGAAATCTTCACCACTAAAAGGCCAAGACTTGCTATGGAGCATATCGTCGCGTGTAATGGCAGATATGTGGCTGAAATCCATAAGAAATCCAGACATCAAGTTCATCATGTAGACAGACAGACAGCAGCTAGGGTGGTGTAAATCGTTTTTTCTTCGTCATAGAAATAAGCAACAGAAAAAGGGGGAAATTGTATAATGTTTGCATTTGTTTAGGGTGCTATGCACAGGGCATGTGCACAACATCATTGTTTGTATGTTTTTTCATAGAATTTTGAAATGTTCTTCAAGATTGTAAATGAGACAAATTGTATCTTTCTACAAGTAATAGTGATGCTATCAGTTTGTAATTTGACGTTTGTCGATAATTTTTTGGTACTTTGAATAGTCATTTAGTGATAAAGGATAGCAGGAAGAAGAACTCGGACTCTTCAGAAATGTTGAAGGGAGCATGTCGGATCCTCCATGATTAGTGCATTTTTGGTGGATCCAAACACGAGTACGACATCATTTTTGGAGAGTCTGAAGACAGGGCAATCAACTAATAATCGGTATCCACAAAGCAGTATTGTTAGAATTTTCACTAAAAATGAAAGTACGTCACATAAAATATCAGTTTGGTTGTAATTAAATTGTTGATTTTGGAAGGTAACTTAACTAAACATGTTTTGAGTCAAAACTGATCAATTGAAGAAATGCATATCAATTTGTTTGTGAAAATGCATATGTAAAAAATGTCTAATTACACAACATGTTCTAATGACTAAGGAATCATTTTTAAAGGGGGTCATCATGATCAAGAGAAAAGTTTCGGATTCGAATCTTGAAAAAATATTTCTTAATAGGGAAACACTAATAAAAAATTAGTCAGGCCAGTAGGTACCGAATACCAGATATATATATAAATATAGAAAAGTCATAAAAAATATATTTTTTTTCAGATAAATATTTTTATGACAAGTGTAATAATCTCCAATGAAAAAATAAAATGTATTTAGTACATTCCTTTCATACCAAACAAATTGCTGTGTCTTGAGGTCAAGGAAACAAAACAAACATTTTTATCAACAGAAAAAGAAAAAAAGAAGAAAAAAAATAAAATTGATTCCCTGGAAGACCAGAAAACTGGTTCTTTCTGGGATCAAAGGGGTTTCATTTTTTTTAAAAATCTTCATGTGGATTATCAATTTTGTTGATGTATTCCTATTGATGTCCTATCTTGAAATTTTCATCGTTAAATTCGATAACAATAAGGACATATTTGGACAAATCCCGGAGAACATTAACCCCAGGAAGAGGAATATTGTGGTGTTGTGACAACGGACTATCAAACAAGAACTTGATGAGCGAAATCCGTTAACAAAAAAATTTCAAAAAAAATAATCCACTCTTGATGATTGATGTGAATATTAGGAATGAAATTGGGTAGCAAGAATAAAATGAAGATGAATTGTTTTAGATGTTGTGTTGCAAAGGAGGAAAGCTTTCATAAAAAGACTTTGAAAAAGAGCAATCAAGAACACAAAAACAACAAATCTCAATCTTCCTTTGACAATCTTTCTTTAAAAACTGGTAATTTTATTGTTTCATCTATTTTTATTTGAACTTAATTGTAATTGCATTGTGTTTTTCTCTTAAAATGCATTTCATTTTTGTGACATCAAACATAAATTGATGTTCAGACTCTCCATTAATGCATTCGCACATGTGTTGGATTCTCCAAAAATGCACTACTTTTGAAGAATCCGACATGTGTCAAGTGACATTTTTGAAGAATATAAGCAACGTAGGAGTCAGAAAGACTTAGATGACTCAAGGTTCATATTGGGGTAGGGAGAGTGAGGGGTAGAGGGAGTAGTCCTCGGCCTAATCATCCAATTCGCTCCAATAGATAGACAGTCAATCTCAAAACCGGATGATAATAAAGAGTTGTGATAGGTTAACAACCAATGTAAAAATAGTCGAACCACAATATGAAATGTTTGTGCTGGAAGTTCATCGAAAAGCTAAGGTTTATGATAGTTTGACAGCCAACAGAAATATGAAATGCTTCGTTGAAAGATCATCGAATATCCTAAGTTTTCTCTAGCTTTCACATGATAAACACCCTTGTAATTCATATTTTAGAAAATCAAGATTGTAAAATTGGTGTGTAGATAGCAGCAGAAGGAAGTACATAGCAGAAGAAATAGCAAAACTTGGAAAAGGCAACATTTCTGCTGAAATCTTCTCATACCTGGAGTTGAAGATTGCCACTCAAAACTTCAACAACGATCGTTTGCTTGGTGAAGGTGGCTTTGGAAGAGTGTACAAGGGCCACATTGAAAGCAAGAATCTAGTACTTCCCTCTCATCTCTTCTTATCTTTCTCCCTGTCTTCAATATTATATATATAGTCAAACCTCTCTATAACAACGTCGTTTGTCTGGATACTTTTTGACACATTACATGAAAAATCGGTTCCAAAAGAAAACTTGACCATTCTAGTGAATTGTTGTTATAGAGAAGTCTGACTGTACTACTTGTTTGAGACTGAGGCGTAGTTGTTGTTGACTAAAGGTTTAACTTCTTCTCGTTTTATTGTTCTGTTTTAGGATGTTGCTGTGAAGCAACTTGACAGGAATGGTTTCCAAGGAACTAGAGAGTTTCTTGTGGAGGTTCTCATATTGAGTCTTCTTCATCATCCTAATCTTGTCAATCTGGTTGGATATTGTTCAGATGGTGACCAGAGAATTTTAGTATATGAATACATGCCAAATGGTTCACTGGAAGATCACCTACTTGGTAATGTGTTATATGTCTTGACAGATCTTGAAAATATGTGTACATCAAGTAGTTGACATCTATGTTGCTTGGACTCTTGAAAAATGTCGACAGACAGGCGCATGTTGGATCTTCCAAAAGTAGTGCATTTTTCGAGAATATGAGTAACATAGATTTACATTGTTAAATCATTGCCTCAAAGAACATGTTTGAGCATTGAGAATAACAATGCCACTAACATATGGCTAAACTTTATACTGTCAGCGTATAAAAGTTGAAAACGTTTTGATTATGACTGACTATAATCATCTTGTTTGACAGAAACTAGTCCGGATAGAAAACCACTTGATTGGGATACAAGGATGAAAATTGCAGAAGGAGCAGCAAAAGGACTTGAATACTTGCATGAAAAAGCTAATCCTCCGGTGATTTACCGCGATTTTAAAGCATCTAACATACTTTTAGATGAGAACTTTAATCCAAAGCTCTCTGATTTTGGACTTGCCAAGCTAGGTCCAACTGGTGATAAGAGTCATGTGTCTACAAGGGTCATGGGAACTTATGGTTATTGTGCACCAGAGTATGCTTCCACAGGACAATTAACCGCGAAATCCGATGTTTATAGCTTTGGAGTTGTATTTTTGGAGATGATCACAGGAAGAAGAGTCATTGACACCTCAAAACCAAGTGAAGAACAGAATCTTGTTCTGTGGGTAAGTTGCAAGAATTTTTGGAGTTTCCACTTCTTTTCCACTTAAGAACTTTGTTGTATTATTATGAACCATGCCAAACTTATATCCACTAAAAAGAGTAGATGGTGCACAGAACTCCCGCGGCATAATACATAGATAGACACCTTAACTAGGTTTAAGTTGGCCCTGTAAACACCCAACTTTATGGATAGTTTACCTGTATTTATCTTTTAGGTGACCTGATGGATGATTAAACTCTTATACAAACTGCTTGACAGGCACAACCATTGTTCAGAAACAAGAAAAAGTTTCACTTAATGGTGGATCCATTGTTGGAAGGGAACTATCCAAGGAAGGGACTGTATCAAGCACTAGCAATTGCAGCAATGTGCCTGCAAAATGAAGCCAGTGTTCGTCCGTTGATCAGTGATGTAGTTACTGCTTTGGCATTTCTAGCAGGGAACAAGAAAAAGGACAAGGACGAGGACGAGGAGGAAGCTGCACTAGACACTCCAAAAACACCATTGCAAAGTAATACAGATAACATTGGAACTAATGAAACTAGTGTTGATACATAACAAAACTAAAGCCTTCTAAGCATAATCAACACTTTTTTTCTTGTGAAGTTTCTTCAGATTTTGTACATTGTGGTAAAATATTTAGAAGGCTTATGTATATAAAATGCATATAGATGACCAAAATCATGCAGCTTTTCAAGTTTATTCAAAGATACTACATGACTAAAGTTTCAATCTACCAATGTTAACTGGACAACTTATCTATATATGAAAAATATAAGTCTTATTTAACTTTCATGGACCACTTCACTATTGAGCTGCGAGAACAACTCGCGATTAAGAGTACAAATAACAGCAAAATTGTGATTTGCAAGCGAAACAGGCTGCCAAAGTAGATGAATTCGAAGAATAAAGCATTGCAATTTACATTAAATCTCGAAATATCAATCAAAGTAGAAATATTTCCGAACCAAACTACTAAACTGGGAAAAGAGATGCTTCCAAGTAAATTGAGCAAGCCCCAGAGAACATTCATGACACTAACTTCATGCAACGGGTGAATAACTGGGAAAAGAGTTGCTTTCCAAGTAAATTGAGCTTGCCCAGGAGAAAATTCACGAGACACTAACTTCATGTAACGGGTGAATTTGTAGAATGCAGCTACTTCTCCAGCTCTTGCAGATCAATATCCCAAGCAGATGCCAACTGCAATAACAGTTGCTCTGGTGTTGCACCTTCCCAGTCCTCAGGCAGGTCTACTGATGATGAAATTTCGTTCAAATTTAACAGCAGCTCTTTTTTCACTTCCATAGGAAGGTCCACTACCTCAGGTCCATTTTCTATGACAATTTCTAGCAACTGAAAATACAATTGGAAGAAAAAGGACACGATATAGTCAGTATAAAACTTAATTCCATATATCAAACTTCAGCTTAAGTGGGTCGCACTTCATAGATGAAACAAAGGAGTTCAACACAGATTACGAGGTGTGTGTGCGTATGAGAGAGAGAGAGAGAGAGAGATAGAGTTGTTTTGTTTTCGGGAAGAAACAGATAACCGGGAAATTGTTTCTTCGAAAATAAAATATAATGCAACCAAAAGGCTCTTCCAAGAGCAATTCTTCCAGCGCAAACAAAACGAATTGTTTCAATACCCTATCCAAACAAAGATTTTTTTTCAAAAAACAAACTAAAGCAGAACGGTTTGGCAGTCCAGATACGACCTACCTAATTGAATAATTCACCAGTGAAACATCATTTAAAAGCCTAAGTGGATGATAGAAAACATTGATAAGGTACTAGTTATTTTCTCAAGGCATATTACATAAACAGACACTCAAACTTGGTATCTGGCACTCCAACTTTGAGAGTGCACATCTAGACACTTCAACTTGGTCTCAACTGGCAACTAAACTCTCCAACTCATCCCCACTGTGTCTCCTGGACACACAACGTTGACCATAAATTTTGGAGGTGTCTAAATCATTTTGTACAATGAAGTGTTCAAGTGACATAGTGAAGATGAGTTCAGGTGTTTAGATGTGCATATTCAAAATTGAAGTGTTTAGTTGCCAGTTGAGGCCAAGTTGAAGTATCTATCTATGTATTATTCCCTTTCTCAATGGTTCCACAAGGTAGCAGCAGGTTCCAAACAAAATATAAATGTTAATGCATGCAATTTATTTAGTATTCCACATATCTCCATTACTGTTAGACAAGAACAACAGCATGACATATCTACCCACAGATTTAGTTCCTTCGGTCATGACACATAAAGTCTCTTGGAAGAATTAGAAAGGCAGTGCAGCAATATATCCAAAATGTTTTTACCTCAAACCAACAAAAGGATACCAATCATTATAGGTTATTAGGCACAGTATATCATACTACATGTGTCTCAGAGGAGCTCTATGACGTCTACTGGCTTACCCTAAAAGAACAACTAAAACTACATGAAATTTTTTAGTTATCATCTGCGCAGAGTTCTACTTTCACAACTTACTCTGGGAGATACTATATTAACATAAAGTCAAAAAAGCTGCTACCAGGGAATTAGAGAAATTTGTACCTGTTGGACCCAAGATAAACAGATGTCTGTCAGGTTTGGCTCCAGAAGAAACTGGGCAACAGCATGCAAAGCCTCACTTGCCACCTCATTGGACAGTTGATCAATCACTGGACCTGATCTATCCATCAGCTTCACAAGCAAGAAATCATCTCCAGTAGATAAAACTTCAGAAAATGCTGAATCCATATCACCCACAGAAAATGCATCCATTGCATTGGTCCAGGAAGTCCAAACTGGATCACGCTCTTGCATATTATTGTCATCTGTTAGTGCTTCAGCCTCTAATTCTGGAATAGCTACTCTAGTACCTCGAGCAGTTCCATTGTCATCACCAGCCACACGGATTGCCTCCAAAGTTGCTTCATCCTTTGAAGCTTGCCAGATACTTCTAGCAGAAGGTCCCTCGCCAAACCTAACAGGTCCTGCTCCTTTGGCCCATCCCCTCCTTGTGCCAACCTGATCTATCTCGTTTTCTAGTTTAGATGACCTAGCATCCATGGGACCACCACCAATACCTCTCCTAGATCCTGATTGCCCATTCTTACCATATGAATGGAAGTCCCAAGCATCAGGATTATCAGATCTACGTGGTGGGCTCCTTCCCCTCATACCCGATGAATTGCCATCAGATGGTACAAACCTCTCTCCAAATGGTATGCTCCCTTCACTACCTCTACCTAGCTTGGTACTAGAGTAATCATGGAAGCTATTATACTTCCCAAGGGACCTATTAAGAGACTCATCAAATCTTGCCGTAAAAGCACCACCTCTTCGACCTGCTGAAAGAGATAAATCACGTGCCATGTCTTCAACGACTCTTTCGAGACCACGTACTCTGTTCTCGAGAGCCACCATGCTACCATGAGATCCACCCATGAAATCCTGCAATTTGGGAGAATTGTTAGTAGAAAAGTAGCTACTGAAACCATTTTTTGATAAAACTAACTAATCAAGCAAACCTGCAACATATTCGTCAGATGAGCCTGCTGTCTCTCCAGAAGTAACAATTGTCTTTGAATAGCAAGCCAGTTTCCTTTGTTAGCCATAAACCCCTCAGGCGGACCAGCATTTTTTGCAAAACCAGTACGGTAACTGGATTGTTCCCTCTGATTCAAATCTCCCTCATCAACAGTACCATGTTCTCTGCCACTTACCCCAGAAGTTTGACTCTCCGTGTTACTATACCTAGCATCAATCTGGCTTTTCCTCATTATTCTCTGTCCTGTTTCTGCTTTGTCTGACGCAGACTCTACTTCAGTTGGTGTATTAGATGCATTAAGACATTGACGAGGGACAACCACTTCCACAGGCAAATCATTTGAACTCCTTTCTTCAAGTTTCTGAAAGAAATCTGGGTTCAATTTTCTGTCTGACAAAGCAGGACCTCTCTTCTTTAAAATGCCCACTGTTTTATCAGAAAAGTTGTTATCCTTAGTTTTGGAAAGAAACCATTTGAAAAAGTTTAAGATGAATCATATACCAAAGTCTCATTCCACTCACCAGCATTTCGGAGGTCCTTTTCTGACGATCCGGCAGATTCAGAAGATTCGCCATCTGAAAGGATATTCCCATTAAAGCAGGAAAGAAATCCTTAGATCTAAAGTAGCATATAAAATTTCATGCTTCCCCGCTTACCAATACATGAAGTTTTCTGATCATCTGTGGCTCCATCTTCTTTCCCTGCAATTTTCTTCCAGTGCTGCAAAGCTTCCAACATACTATCTCTCACAGGTTTTATCTGGGAAACCCAAATACATTTTAGATTTGCACAAGCAAAAATTACCTCTAATGACAAACAAATAAGTGAATAACATATATCTGCTGAGTTGAATGTAGCCACAAAACTAGCATTTAGCATATCGTTGCAAACTTCAATTTCAAGGATATGGATAAATCATATCTCATCCATGTTTTCACCTTCGTTTGTCAGAATTTAGTTTATATTTTTAAGATTCAAAGATGGTCCATGATAATCATATCAACAGAGGTGTTATTATTGCATTACATGACATAAATAAGGTACAATCATTTGCAGATCATCCACTAACTTTAGCACCTTCTACTTTGGCCTTCAGCACCAAACTTATACCAATTCTAAATCATTCCAACTCTCTTAATGGCAACATTGGCTAGACATGATCTCCTTATTGTTGACCAAGCTTTTACCAAACTAGGGTTATAGTTAGTTAGTTACCCCTCAAACTAACTAAGAAATTACCTTAACACTACATCACATAATTACTAGAGGAAGGTACCTTGTCAAACCGAGAAGCTTCAAGCACAGGTAAAGTGGAAGTAGCTCCCCCTGCTACCAAGTTGCTTGAATTCAATGCCAAGGCGCTTAATGTATCAGCTGCAGCCTTACGAGTTGCCCAATCTGTATTGCCGAGGCATTCATGAATGGTCTGCAGTAAAGGTTCCAAATTTTGCGGTGCTATAGCCCCTACCTGCAATAATATGTTATCTGAAGCCTTTAAATATTGCACAACCACTTTAAAGATGACACGTAAGTTCACATTATATGTGATGCCAAATATTATGTTACAAGAACAAAGAAAATTCAAAGATGTGCAGTATCTCGGAGTGTAGTTCATATACTTGTATGGTTTTGCCAATATTGCAGAGGACAGTAAATCTAATATAACAAGATGAGTCCTCAGTCAATACTACCATAAGCAAGCAAAAGTCATTACTGAAGAATAATTTACAAGTAGCCAAACATGTATGAATTATGAAAAATTAAAGAACTAGAGATATGTCAGGTAAAACTAGACCTCATGCTTATAAGGAAAAGGTATAACCAGACCACACTCTTAACGAAATGTCTTTTCTCCCTTTAATAAGTATGCTTAACCATGCTCAAACTATGGTATAATACTACAATATGATTTGATTTATACCTTGTTCGTACCTCAAAAACTTTTTGAACTTACCGTTTCTACTTCTCTTAGATACGCAGAAGAGGCTCCCGCTGTTCACAGATATTGAGAGTTGACACATTAACATTATCTTCACTTTATAAGGTAACTAAACAGCATCTCTCTTCACTTTGGAGACTCAAGTATTCTAGAATGACCCTAGAGGTCATGTGCAAGAGCTTTGGAATAGCCTAGAGTTCACAAGTAGAGAAGTCCTTCTTGTGGTGGAATAAATAAAGCAAACTGTTGAACATAACTTGATCTGATTGATCCATGCATCAGCGGAACATTTCTTCTTTTTTTTTTTATTTATGTGTTAGAATTTATTACTTAAAAGTTTCACAAATATGGGCCTCTCTTTATTTTTTTTGATAAGGTAAAGTCGTATTCCCCAGCAATGAGGGTATGCTGGCAACCATCGAAAAATTGCAAGGGAAGTAATCATAATTACAGAGAGCCTAGGAAATCTACTAGCTGTTCTACTTCATCTATACCCTCTTCTTTACACCAAAAATATAGAGTATTAATGCAGTTTTCTTTTACTTTCTGCATTGGGTTAGTTATAATCTCAAAACATCTGTTATTTCTTTCCCTCCAAACTGACCACCATATGCAAGAAGGGACAAGGCTCCACCATTTTTTCTGTTATTTACCCCCACCTCTCCTGATCCTCTCTTAATTTTCACACCATCATATTAATTTAGGGGTATATCTTTAGGGAACTACTGGACATTCTTCCTCTCAAAAAATTCTTCTTTCCACTTCAAGAAATCTTATCCTAGAAAGCACAGCCCTTTCCAGAAGTACCACTTAACTAACTACAAAAACATATGTTTCTCCCTGTGATTTTATCGGTACTCGCACTTATGCGTGATCATCACCTACGTGTTCAAATTATGATTTGCGCTTCAAAATTGAATGCACTCTTAAAGATACATACAGCTTGGGAAAAACGACCAAATCCACTAATAATCATTTTTGTGAAACAGGGTCAGAGAGGTATAAATGCTTTGAGAACCAAGAAAGATGCAGAAATGCTATCTTAATTAAGCAGAATTCATACTGTATGTAACCTGTTATATGCATATAACAGGTTACTATGTATAACAACTGACTAGTGGCTGCTCCCTAAAAAAAAAGATGCATTTGACATCAAATGATGATTACAGAAAACAGTTCCAGAAGGACCAGAAGCATGAAATATTCAAGCAGAGACACATTTGGCATTACAATCACCATTTCCTCATGGAGCACTACGGGCACACTACATAGTAAATGCATGTAACCTTCAAGTCCTTCACAAGACTCCACTTTGACTTTCATTATTTCCTCCCAAAAAGCCTATACTAATCCCTCAATATTGTACAGAAGGTAAGGATTAGGTAATGGTATTTGATTCTCATTTTGTAGCTAAACATCATTAAGCAAAATTAGAATATTTTAGTGTTCTATTCACTTTTGAGTGTTGAAAAACACTACAACAAATAGGTACTTCCTCCATCCAAATTTATGTGGCACCATTTGACTAGCATGGAAAGAGAGAAACTGCAGATGCTTTGATGGAGTATCAACTCCCCTAAGCACCATTAAGACTAGGTGTTTAGTTAGTCTTTATAATGGGCACCTTCTCTCCCCTTTAAAGAGTATGGATAATTTTTTGGATTTTGTTAGCTCCCTAACTCTAGCACAGTAGGGTTTAAGGGGGTTTATCTTTTTGGCTGCTTTACAGGTTTTTGCACAGTTAGCTTCATGTTATTTTCATGTTTGAAGAAACTTTATTTTTAACTGTAACCATTGCATCTCCTTGATGCCTTTCTAATTGTACAATTTAATTACTTCACCCAAAAAAAAAAAAACTTTTGAAAACAGTGGTCTAAAACAAGTCTTAGACATTTATGTGGCATCTCATTAAGGATAAAATGCAAATTTAAAAGTTATATTGTTCCTAAGCATAGAAAGGTGACGCTCTTTTTGGGACATACTAAAAATGAAAGTGTGTCCATAAATTGGGACAGAGGGAATGCATCTTAAAGCAAGTGAGTTTTAGACTGTGTGACCCCCTTAGCCTAAATGTGTTAAATTGTTGGAGAAAGGACACTTTTTTTTGTTTGTTTCAAGTATGCAAAACACGGCCTCACCTGCCGGCTGATGCTTCTGGACCAAACATGCGAAAATATTTTATTGATGGGCAGCATTGAGATTGAGGATGTTGAATTACGCGAGCTGTCTCATATAAAGTTTAAGCTATTAGATATGGGACATTTCTATTTACCTATTACTCTATATTAAGCCCGCAACACCAGCACAAAAGTTCACTTGGCTTCAACTTAATATCAAGAGTGTAACACTACATTTCAGAATGAATTAAACATGTAGACTACTGTTAAGGTAAACATATAGCTGCATTAAACGAACCTGTGATAAGCTTGAAACAACAGGCAATAAAGAAGCCTTTGCCATGAAATGTGGATTGTTAAGGTACTTGCAGATCCTTGGACATAGCTTTTGAAAAGACAATACAGGCGGGTCCGAAGCAAATTCCACCATTTTAGCCATACACAAAGCAGCACCACTCTGAACCGTTTTGCTATTCTCATTCATTGCCTCAAACAATGGCTTCACAAACAAAGCAACTACAGACCCAATCCCCCCACTTTCAGCTTCTCCCTTCAAGTACAACGAAGACAACGAGCCAATCGCATCACGACACGCGTCCCTAACACCCGAATCCGAATCCTTCAGCCTTTTAACAATGTTGCCGATAATTTTCGTCAAATGGGTCGCCGCAGAATCACCGTGCGAAGCACATACAGTGGGGAGAAGCCGAAGGGTTTCTTTCTTAACGGCGGGTTTTGGGTCGTTGCTGGCATCGTAAAGGCAGTTAAGGAGCATTGAAACGCCGTCGTTTGAGAGAGTTTGGATGATTTTCTCGAGGTCTTCAACAGCGATCTGATGGGTATCTCTGTCAGAGAGCTTAGAGATAGATGTAAGGATTCTTTGCTTCAGCTCAATCATGGCTAAATGGGTTGAAAGTGATGAAGATGATGATGATGATGACGACCTTGAAGGGGGTGCTGATGATGATTGTGTTGTGGGTTTTGAGGGCTTTGAAGATTTGGATACTTGAGAAGCCATATTTTCTGAATCTTGCAAAGAAATTATGGGATTATTTTACAATGTGTGTTGATTTTGGAGGTCACTGAGGAAGCATGGTGGAAGAAGAAGAGAAGATTTTGGGTTACTGAAAATGGAAGCAACAAATTACAGAGCAGATGGAAAACAATTTGAAAGGAAAAGGAGATCTGCTCTGAGTGAGCACTGGTGGGGGTGGGGGTGCGGGGAGATTGGGTTGTGGAGCCAATATTTTTTGGGCTCATTTCCCGTACGGTCAAACTTCTCTATAATAACATAGTTTGTTTCGTTGAGAGGAAAAAATCCTACTTAGAAATTGCGATAGAGAATTTGAGATTCGATGTGAACGTTAGTCAAGGAAAACAACGATCGAACTCTATATAATATCATATTTGTTTTGATGTTTTTTGACGGCTATATATTGTTATTATTACTATCATGCTGGTTTATTCTTCGATTTTAGTATTATCTTATGTTTTGTTTGCTTTAGTATCGTGTTATTTAGTCATTTGCTATTATTCTCCTTTTTATTGTTGTCGGCATGACTTATTCGTTACTGTATTTGCTTTACATACTTGTTTTTTTTATATGTGTTACTTGAGTCGAGGATTTATCATAAATAATTTTCGAGTATAACACCAAGAATTACACTAGCGGTAGGATTACACTAATATGATGTTGTTGTCGTTGTTATTGTATAACGGAATGTTATTAAGTAAAATGTATAATATAACATAAGATGAAAGATGTTCAAACACACAATAATGAGAGGTTATTACGGTGAAATGTTGTTATAGGAGAAGGTTGTTAATGTTATATAGAGGTTAATTGTAGTAAAAATATAAATGAACCAATTCTTAACCGCTTTGACATTCACTAGATTAACTAACGATATATTAAGACAAGTGGCAAACAATCATGACAATCTTAAACCTTTATTGGGTTTGGAAGATAAAGCAAACATACTTACCTAAACAAGGTCTATGAATGACCCAAAAGAGGTTCATGGTTTAGATGGATGACCTCCGCAACACTTTGAAAAAGTGTCCACTTAACATCAGCCTAAGTAACAGAGCTTACGTCAGAACTTGTGATCATAAAATCATATGTTTTTTCCCTTCAAATATGTTGACTTTAATATTTGCCTTAAAGCAATCAAATTTATGTTTAGTGAGACATAAGTTCTCTAGACACTGAAGTCATGTTGGAATATTCAACAACAATAACTTATTCAGTATAATCGTATAAAATGAGATTTATAAAATATAAAATAAAAAGTTAAGTATTTATTACGAGATACAAAAATTAAAGACCAACCAAAAGTATAAATAACCCGGTTCAAGTATTTGCACTCTATGACCTAATTTGGGGTGGCAAAATCAAACTCAACCCGCGCAATCCGACCCAACCCATTTAAGTTTGGGTTGGTTATTGACCCACCCGTTTGTTAGCTCAACCCATTTCAATCCATTAAAAATTGGGTTGATATGTAATCCAAATTGATTTTTGAGAAATCTTATCCATTTTTTTTTTTTATAAGTTATACATAGTAATAATAAATAAATAAATAAAAACTAATATTCGGTATTAAAAGCTTATAAAATAACAAATAAAGCTAGTAAAACTTAGTAAAAACTGGACGGATTGGGTTATGACCCGTTACCTAACCCGTTTTGACCCAACCCATTTTGGCCCAAACAAATTTAGATTGATTTGAATCTTGACTCGTTTATTTTGATCCATTTTGGCATGTCCAAATTTAACCCAATCCGCACCATTGTCACCCCTATGCCTAATTAACAACCTAGGCCACAGCCCATCTCAAAGCCCAAAATAAAGCACTTTGAGGCACCTGTTTATTGCGATCCAAGTGCAAAAATAGCTTTAAAAAATAGCCATTTTTATGAACCATATTTAAATAGCAGCCTAAATTTTTAGTAATAAAATAAATTAAACTAAACCGCCTCATAATTAATTTCAAACATGCAGGACTGAAAATTGGAATCGTTAGAAACTTAAGACAATTAATTATGTGGTGATGTTTAATTTTTATCTTTCAAATTTATGATTTTTAATTTTTATCTTTCAATATTTTAAATAGGTCAAAAATACATCTGCCACCAAAATATCAAAACAAATTTTTTCAGGACATAAATTTATATTTTGTATCATTTTTTTATAAAAAATAAATAAATAAAAAGACCTCGAGGGGCCATATCATAAAAAACTAAAAAAGGCCACTAAAGCGGCAAGTCCAACACATGAAAAGGCCGACTTGGAGGACCTTGAGGGTGATATGGTCCAGTCAGTTGTAAAGGTTTCTGTGAGAGATACCTCAATGGTGGGCTCCAGTGGAGTGAAGGATTGTGTTGAGCCGGGCACTGATGCCCAGAGAGATGGAGTCACTGACATGCAGAGTTCACCCCAGTCCTAGCCTAGCAGGATGACTCTTTTGACTCTCTTTCTGTTTTTATTTAGACTGGTTTTACTCTTTTTGCGCATTTGAGGACAATTGCTAGATTAGTTTGGTGGGGTGAGGTATTTCCATACCTACCTCTTTTGGGCTATTTTCTGGATATTATGTGTTTGTGATTATTTTTGTGAATGCTGGTTTTGGTTAATATATATATTAGTTTTGATCCATTGTGTTGGTCCTCTGTTTTGATATGCAAACTGTTGGAATGTTTGTTTTGAACCGATGTTAAAAATTGCCACCTCTTGATGTGTTTGAATGTGGATGTTCTCTTGCAATTTCGTGTGTCAGTTGTGATCAATACCGATGACTTGAATAGTGCTCTCGGTTGAACGATATGAGTGTACAGCTCCAATGAGGCAAACTGGGTCAGCCCAAAATAACTACCACCTAAACCGTGGGTGTATTTAAATCTAGTTAGTCAAATAAATAAACGTTTTTAAGGATGTCAATAATTCCGTAATGAAATTAATGATTCGTGCCGAGTTAGGGTGTTTTCAATAACTTATCAGAGATACAAGTTATGCCTTAAAAGGCACAAAAAGTTATGCAACTTATTTTTTACAAAATTTATGTTGATAGAGGTAAAAGTTTAGATTAAAACCCACAAGCCATGTCTTTTACGATATAACTTAGTTTTTTCACAAAATATATATTAATAGAGACAATACTTTAATTTCAGAACTCATAACTTATATCGTAAAAGATAACTTAATTCCTACCAAATTTATGTATAACAAAGTTAAGTCTTAAAAATACTACATAATTTATACTGTATAATTTAGTTTCTACATAATTCATATTGAGGTAGGCAAAAATTCTCTAAACTTATTCAAATTGCCAAAAAAATAAATACAAAAAAGATTAAAAAGAAGTCATGGTCAAGAACTAGGAAATGAATAAAATAATAAGAAGAAAAAATCAACGGGTAGCTTAACCACCTGTCAGATGTGACATGTCACCCTCTAAAATATTCTTTTTAATATAAAAATATTTAAAAAGTATTTTTTATTTTAAATTAAAAATATATCAAACGTATTCAAAACAATTTATTAATATAAACTATATAAAAAGGGGAAAAAACCTTAAATATATCATTGAACTTTGTGAAAAGACTCATCTCTATCATTCATTAAAAATTTGGCTCATATATGCCATTTTCGTTTGAAAAAAGACTTATCCATGTCACTATTTATTAACTAAAATGACATACATAAGCCAATTTTTTTAAAGGATGACAATTAAATTAGCTTTTTTTTTCAAAATTTAATGATATATTTGAGCATTTTCTCAATAAAAAATAAGACAAATAAATTAAAACGTGGTACGGTGTTCAAACGTGATGTTCATAGGCCCCATCAGAACATAGAGATTGATGCATCATGTAGATACCTTGAAATTGACACAAAAATTTGAAAATTTGAAGTCAATTAAGAACTTCCATAAATACTTTATATTAAATATTTTTGCTGATGATGGCATGGTCGGTTTTGCATCTTTCTTCAACTCTCTCTTCTTGTGGGATTTGTTTTTACAATCTTTCTATATGACCCATTTCTCACAACACTTTTCATAATTCTACACGGAGTTATGATTTTGAGTTTATGTATTTTGGATTCTAAAAAATGCAGCTTATTGGGTTTGTACAGGATTTAAGCTAAAGTTACTGGACTCTGCCGAACCAGAGAAGGTATAGCTCTGCCCCTAACTCAGTTTTAGATCTGTTTATTCATTTGATTTTGAAAAGTTTCAATTTTTATGTGTTTTTTTTATTAAAAAAATTGGGTTTCTCTTATAATCTTGAATAATATTTGAGTTATAATCTTATTTAGAACTTTGTTATCACTAATCTTTTTTATAGTTTCTTGTTGGGGTTCCATGGGTTTTAGTGCATTGTGGTCACTAAGTTTAGATACGGAGTTAAGATTTTGAGTTTATGTGTTCTGGATTCTAGAAAATGCGGTTTATTGGGTTCTTGATATATGATTTATGCGTATTAAGTGAATTTTTAAAGGCAAATACGAGGTTTGAGCTAAAGCTACTTGATTCTTCTGTTGAACCATAGGTGGAGCTGTCTAACTCAGTTTAGATCTGTCTATTCATTTGACTATGAAAAGTTTCAATTTTTATGTGTTTTTTTTTTCTTTTCTATTTGGGGTATGGGTCATTATTATGCTCATAATCTTATTAAGAATTTTGTTATCACTAATGTTATTCATAGTTTCTTGTTGGTTACTGAGTTATTCATTGAGATTCAAGTTTAGTGCATTGTGGTCACTAAGTTTAGATCTTGATTTTATAAAGTTTCATTTTTTCTGTGTTTGTTTTTCAACTTTGGGGTCCTTCTATAATCTTGAATTTGATTTGGTATATGCGTCTTGGCGTTATCTATAGTTGACAACCTACTGTCAAAGATTGTGGTTTAGTGGTAAGTACTCCGACATCCTTCACTAGAGGTTTAGGTATCTAGTCGCTTTTGTAGGGATCGGTTTACTCACAAAATGAGACTTTGATGTGAATCCAGATAAGTCGGACCCCAAAACACTGGTGGCAAACAAATGAAAGAAATTTGATAACCTTCATCATGGGTCTTATAGCATTTAGACCTATTCAATTTGTTATCAATTGATCTACTACATTTTGCTCTAGTTAATATTTGCTAGAAATGTTTGAAAACACATGAGTATTTTCACTAAACTTCACAGTTGTCACAAAGTTGTTTTTCTTCTTGTTCGACTTACTGTGTACTATATAGTTCATCTACTTTCTCTTTGTGATTCTGCGTTTAGTTTGGTTATCGTGTTGGATCTTTTTCCGTTTGTGAAGCATATCATATATATGAACTGTAAATATAAGTAATGATAACTCAATTCCCCTGCCTGTCTTAGTAGATCAGAGCTGGATGAGATAATAGTTTCTCCCATCTGTGTACTTTGCCTAGTAAAGAATTCATTTTGCCTCTCCCTTTTTGTTGTCATTTTGAGAAATTGCGATGAATTCACTAACGTTTTAGTAGAACTTGGAGGGTAGTGAAAGTTATGTTTCGGTATTATGTTTCCAGATCACTATTATGTCGAAGTTGTATGTTGTATCTGCTCTCCAATGACTATCTATTAAGAGTTATTTACCTATGCTATGTTGTTCCGATTCTTCAAAAATACCGCCAGGTGTGTGTTGGATTCTCCAAAACTAGTGCATTTTTGGAGGATCCGGCACGGGTGCTGCAACATTTTAGGAGAGTCCAAGCAACATAGATTATTACTGCTCGCATTTTCATTGCAGATAATACAGCTCTCTGAGTGTGTTTTTGATCTAGATAACGAAGTTTATGCCAGCCGTGATTTCATTGCAATCTTGGTTCTGTAGCTCATTCCGTCATACAAACGTATTTGTTCATGCTCTGATTGCTACATTACATCCTTGCAGGGTCTAACTAAATATCTGCTAGATCAATCCGAGAAAATTTGAAAAATCATGGCACAAACGTTAGAAGCCACCAAGGTCGGTGGAGGTTCGATTAAAGTGGGAACTACAGGTAAAGTCAGTGTATTGATGTCAAGAGAATTACATTCCAAGAAACCGTCTTCTCAGGCACCAGCATCATCTAGGAATAAATCTCCTACTGTTTGTGGTTTCATTGCTGGTAGCGCGACTAGTCCAAAGAGAATGAAGCCGAGAACATCAAGTGATGAAGCAAGCAGCAGTGGAACAACATCTAAGCATAATAATAAAAGCCCCGAATCGTTAAGGAAGACAAAGCACAACAGCAGAAAAACACATCAAATTCCAATACTAGAATCAGAAAACATTTCAGTAGATGGAACTCCTATTAGCAAGAAACCTGACAGAAAGGGATCTTACATGGTGGAAATCGTCGACGTAAAATGCAGAAGTATGGACAGAAGTTGGGCTACCCCTATAAAAAATAGCCTAAAGAAGCTCCGTTTCACAAAGCTATCTGACAGCTCGGTCTAAGTTATGTTGCTCGGACTCTCCAAAAATACACTACTTTTGAAGAATCCGACACGCATCCAGCAACATTTTTGAAGAGTCGGAGCAACATAGGATCTAAGTACATGACAAGCTTCAAACATCAGCCTTTAGATTCCTGTATGTGAATCTTGAAATAGCAGCTGGTGGATTACATTCTGCAACTTCTACCATTGAACACATGCTAGGAAATATCAGCTTACTGGTCCTTCTTTTCTTTTTGGGATTCGCAATCAACGATCCAAGCCTTGGTCTGCTAGTAGAAGCCACATCCGAAACTTGACGTGACTTGTGAGTTATGTTTCTCAGACTCTTCAAAAATGTCGACCGGTGATGTGTGTCCGATCCTCCAAAAGTAGTAGGCAACATTTTTGGAGAGTTCGAGCAACATACCTTGTGAGTATGGTTGTGCTGGTTTAGTTGTAGCTTATTGAAGTACTCCATTTCTCGTAAAACGAGGGATCCAACGGTTCCTCTGCTGCCTATCTCAACAAGAGGATTATTTGCAGCAGCTGTAAAGCCTAAGCCATTAGCTTTATACTCAAATCTGTGCATTATATGAGGGAAAATTATGGTATGAAGTTGAAAAAAAGTGTTTGTTTGATATGTGAATTGGTTATTTTTTGGTTATAAATTGAAAAACTATAGGCTTGAATGAAGATAGGGAGGCCCTATGATCACTTTATTCATGTGCTTGTAGTTAAAAAAAAACTTTAAATTTGCTCAACTTCTAACTACTTGTGCATTCATTATATTTTGTTTTTCAACCTTGAATAGGATGGTGATGAGTTTGTCCTTTAACCTTTGGCATAATACATAAACACGCCATTAACTTGGCCTTAGCTGATATTTACGCCTTTTAACTTTAGTTGAGTACAGGTAAACACTTTAATTTGTATAAAATTGAACAAATAGACATATGTGTCTTATGTGGTGTCTTACATGACATTTTTTGTCATATGTGGAGTCTTGCGTGTATTATGTCATGTCGAACGTATGTGTCTATTTGTTCAATTTCATACAAGTTTAAGTGTGTGCTTGTACATATCCAAAGTTGGATGACATGGATGTTAGCTAAAGTCAAGTTAACTGACATATTTATGTATTATGCCTTAGCCTTTTGTTTGCCATGTTGTGTCTTTGTTGTTGATCCTAACATTCTATCGCCAGTGATAAATTCAGAATTTTCATTAAAGTTGTGGAGTCAAAATATAAAGAAGGAAACGTACGAAGAAACCAATCTTACCTTTTGTTAGAGAAGTTGTGTTTTTGCTGTTGAACCTAACATTCTATAACCAATAGCGGAATATAAGGGGAGTCTAAATATTCAAAAGTAAACACACGAAGAAATCAAGCATATTCTACATAAAAAAAATTAGTACTGATTTTATATAGTGTAATTCATACAATTTGCCATAGGCATTAAACTGCCTATGGCTTTAGCCCTTTATTAGTGTACAACTTGATCTAATTATCAATTCTGGCAAATGAGCTGTGTTCTCTGGGCCACAATCATATATCTAAAAACAAAACAAAAAATCTGTAATTTTCATTACTTTTGAGTTGAATAATATATATAAAAAAAATTATATAATAAGATTATATACTTTTTCATATGTTGTGTATTATTTTTCATTTCATATTATTTGGTTTCATTTTCATTCTCCCTTTTTTGAATCGGTTAATTTTTTAAGTCCACGGTCTATCGAAAACACCATCTCTATCTCTATGAGGGAACAGTAAGATTTGTCTACATTTTATCTTCTTCATACCCATTTATAAAATTATGCTAAATATATTATTGTTATTGTATATTCAGTCTGAACTGATTAACTTTAGAATCTGAATTCCTCACTAGGAAGGTGAAAAGCAGATGGTCTCTTAAAGTTTAAACTTAGTATTCTCTCCGTCTCAATTTATATGGCACGGTTGAAATTTTGAGAATCAACGAGATTGTTTTTAAAACCAAATTTTCATTTTATATGTTTTTTAAATATTTAAATTATTAATTATTATGATTTACAATACTTTTTACGCAGTTTTCAAATATATAAATATTATTTTAAAAATTTTAAAACTTTTTTATATCTGAACTTATGATCAAAATTTAAAATTAAAAATTATGAAATTTCAATTATGCCACATACATTAGGACAAACTGATATTAATTAAGAGATTTAATCTTGAAATTAATACTTGTAGTTTTTGTTGCGGTGGTCATGTGAAATATGAAAGAATTCTTTAGAGGGGTCACGAGTAATTTAGAACTATCCTTTATTGAGAGGAGAGAAAAATAAAATATAGTTTTAAAAATATCTCTCTATCTATTTTTATATTTTTCTGTAAAAAAAATTTTTAGATACATTTAAGTTATTTTAACAGAAAAAGTATTTATCGATACCTTTCCATTTACCAAATATACTAATTGTTTTATAAGAGATATGCAAACTCTAAAGTGAATAAGTAAAAATGCACGGAGAAAGTATTTTTTTTTCTTTACTTAATTCTTAATCCGGTGGAGAAAAAAAGAAATAAGAAATAAGTATTAGCAAAGTCTAAAGTGGATAAATAAAATGAGAATTTACGTAAATCTCACTAGTTTAAGAGCTAGTTACTTAGATATACTCCAATTTGCAATGTTACGTATCTTACTAGATTTTGTCTCAGATACGTCTAGATACATGTATCTGTGATACATAGAGTCAAAATTACGTATATTTTGTTCTAGATACATTGTATCAAAATGGATTCACATATATATGATATACATAACGAATCTCGCTCGTCTCTCTCCCATCTCGTTCGCCATTGATCTCCCATGTATATGGTATCCCAAATACATGTGAATCATTCCAAATACATACAGACACATGTATCTAGTGTGTATCTGGTGTGATTCACATGTATTTAGGACACATATGAATCTCGTTCACGTCCCTCCCTAATCTCACCCGCCTCTCTCCCTATTTTTGTGTAACTAGTAGCAAAAATACATGTATCTAAGTGTACTTTTTTTTCAATATATGATGTAATTTTAAAGATACATTGTATCCAAATGGATTCGCATGTATATGAGATACATAATAAATCTCGCTCGCCACTCTCCTCCCATGTATCTGGTACCCCAGATACATGTGAATCACTCCAAATACATACAGATACATGTATCTAGTGTGTATCTTGTGTGATTCACATGTATCTGGATACATACGAATCTCGTTCACCTCCCTCCTCAATCTCGCTCACCTCTCTCCCTCTTTTTGTGTATCTATCTAAATGTATTTTCTTCAATATATAGTAGAAAACTCTTAATTAGTAGTAAGGTGCGTAAATAAAAATGCACGGAGGAAAAAAAATTAGTGATTGGGAAGGTTGCTCTCTTTTCACATATATCAGAGCCAGGTTTCGATCCTGGGACCTGTGGGTTATGGGCCCACCACGCTTCCGCTGCGCCACTCTGATTTGTTGTTAACTTTTCACACTCCAATTTATTTTACTCAATAAAAAAACAAACATTTCTATCCAAAATCAAGATAGTTGATAAGGTAGTTGATATTTGAGCTTCAAAAATCACTTTTTTAACACAACAATGGCTTCAATTCCATGTACTCTCCACTTAACTCTCTCTTCTTCAAGACCCAATTGTTCTTCTTCTTCATCATCATGTTCAGTAAAATTGAATTCTTGTTTTATGGGTGTTTCAAAATTGAAAAGTATAGGATGGTGTAGACCAAGTGGATTAGGGCCAAATTGTGGTTCAAGAACTACTTGTTGGTTTAATTTCAGACAGAATGCTGAAACTGCTGGAGTTTATGGTAGTCAATCTCGTGATGATTTTGATAGAGATGATGTTGAGCAGGTGGGGTTTCTTTAATTTTTCTTTAAATGCTAAATCTTGATGTGTTGGAGTACTAAATTCTTAACATTTAAGTTGTTTTTGCAGTTTATTGGGATGCTTTGTGCACGGGGTTGCCCTTTTTTTTAGTTGAGAGTTAAAGATTTAAGCTTTATGTGTTCGACCTTAAAAAATTGTTTTTTTTTGGAATTATCAGTGGAGAATTAGCATAACTGGTAAAGTTGTTGTCATGTGATTAGGAGGTCATGGTTTCAAGTCTCTTGCAGAAATGCAAGGTAAGGCTGCTTATATAGACCCTGTAGACTTGTAGTGCAGCCCTTCTCCGGACCCATGTATAGCGGGAGCTTTAGTACAATGGGCTGCCCCTTTATATAAATGATATATATACTCTGTGTTGGAAATGCTGGGTGGTTGAACCCGTTGCAAACAGCATAGTCGAGTTCAAGATTTAAGCTTTTATGTGTTCAGCAGAAGTTGTTGCAGTTTTTTCAGATGCTTTGTACACAGGGTTGCCCTTTTTTTTTGTTGAGATTTCAAGATTTAAGCTCTATTTGTTCGACCTTAAAAATTTGGTTTTTTTTTTTGGAATTATGAGTGGAGTCTTGGCGTAGCTGGTAAAATTGTTGTCATGTGATCAGGAGGTCATGTTTGCTTATATAGACCCTTGTGGTTCGGTCTTTCTCTTGACCTCATGTATAGTAGGAGCTTTAGTGCTCTAGGCTGCTCCTTTATATAGAAGATATATATGTATACTCTGTGTTGGAAATGTTGGGTAGTTGAACCCGTTGCAAATATGCTACGTCTGCCTCTTTTATGTAGGACAATAGGAGCATAGTTGAGTTCAAGATTTAAACTTGATGTGTTCGACGAGTAAAGTTTTAGCATTGAGATTGTTGCAGTTTTTTGTCTTTTGGAATTATGGGTTCAGAATTTGAGATTTGTTGAAAATTTTAGTAATTTTTGCATAGATGATGTAAGCTTAATGAGTTGGGGTGCATCCCTTTCCCGGACCTCTGCATGAAGGATGCTTTATGTTCGGGGGTGCATTTTTTTTTTTTTACTTGAGTTCAAGATTTAAGCTTGATGTATTCGACCATAAAAGATTTGGTCTATTGGAATTGTGGTACATTGTACATTGATGATGATTGATATATATACTCTGTGTTGGGAATGCTGGGTAGTTGAACCCGTAGAAATCATGCTGGGTAGTTGAACCCGTAGAAATCATGCTAGGTCTGCCTCTGTTATGTAGGAGAGTAACAGCACAGTCGAGTTCAAGATATAAACTTGATGTGTTCGACCAGTAAAATTTTAGCATTTAGCGGTCTACAATCTACATCACATAGTTGGGGTGCGGCCTTTCCCAAGACCCTGCGTGAAGGATGTTTTGTGCATCGGGTTGACCTTTTTTGTACTCGAGTTTTAAGTTTTATGTGTTCGACCTTAAAAATTTGGTCTCTCGGAATCTAGTACATTCTACATAGAAGATATATATATGTAGCAAACAAGCTAGGTCTGCCTCTGTATGTAGGAAAGTAGGAGCATAGTCGAGTTCAAGATTTAATATTTGTTGAAAATATTAGTAATTTCTACATGGATGATATATATACTCTGTGGTGGCAAGATACTTTTATGATGGGCCAAATACGTGGATAGCCCCTCAAACTTTGCACCAATTTTCAGTTTGACACCTTAACTTTCCTAGTGAGTAGTGACCGATTGAACGCCTCTACTTGATAGAGCTGTGTCTTGTGAACCCCCGTGTATGACATGGCAAAACCGTGTTGGGTAAAAACACGTTTTTGCGATGTCATACACGGGGTTCAACAAAATCTTCTTCGTCGGAAAATTATAATTGTTCAATTTTTATGTTTTGAATCCTCTTATGTAAACTCCTGGTTCCACAACTATTGTAGATAGTGTCAATGTTTCACCATCATTTTGTGAGGAGCGCTAATTTCATGAAGATAATATATTTATCATGGAAATGACTCACTGAATTTCGAGGAATCTTAGTAGCTCAGTTGGTTGGCTGCCTGAACTTTCACTTTGCTGGTGAGGGTTCTGAATTTCGTGTTACTTGTTGCAGTACTTCAACTACATGGGCATGCTTGCAGTTGAAGGAACATATGACAAGATGGAGGCTCTTTTAAGCCAAAACATACACCCAGTCGATATTTTACTGCTGATGGCTTCCACTGAAGGCGACTTGCCAAAAATCGAAGAGCTACTGAGAGCTGGAGCAGATTACACAGTCAAAGATGCAGACGGACGTACTGCCCTTGACAGGGCTGCTAACGATGAAATCAAAGACTTCATCGTTAACTATAAGGCCCAGAAGGCATAAGAGTATCAAGTTTTGTTATTAGCATTAGTGTAAGTTTCATCTTCTCGTTTTCGTCATATTTTTTAGATCAACGCCATTTTTCCATATGTGAGCTATGTTATGTATCTGTTTTGAGAGCTTTGCATGCTTCAGAATTGTATGTTACGGGCGGGCATTTTACCAGAGGTTTCTAATCTATCCTTGTGTGATTTATAACGTTCGTTCGAGTACTTATAAAAGTTGATTTGCTTGTGAAGTATTGAAATCTTGTTTCCTATGAAGATTATGTTGCTCAGACTTTTCAAAATTATTGTTGGATCTTTCAAAAATGCACTACTAATCTACCCTTGTGTGATTTATAACGTTCGTTCGAGTACTTATAAAAGTTGATTTGCTTGTGAAGTATTAGAATCTTGTTTCCTATGAAGATTATGTTGCTCGGACTTTTCAAAATTATTGTTGGATCTTTCAAAAATGCACTACTAATCTACCCTTGTG